>PVKH010021021.1:0-14449 GCA_004027955.1 Chaetophractus vellerosus | reverse complement strand
CTCCTTGGGGCCTTTGCTCAAGTGTCATTTTCCCAGTGACACTTGCCTTGACCACTTTTTTTTTTAGGTAGTACCGGGGATTGAACCCGGGACCTCGTACATGTGAAGCAGGTGTTCAACCACTGAGCTCCACCTGCTCCACTGACCACCTTACTTTAAATCACAACTCCCCCCTCCCCTTTCCCGTTTTATTGTTCTCCATAATTCTTATCCTTCTGACCTATTTTGTTTGTTTGCTTTCTGTCTTCTCAAAGGACAATGCCAGCTCTCCAGAGGCCAGGAATTTGTTCTGTTTTGCTGGCTGCTGCCTCCCCAGTGCCTAGATGAGTGCCTGACAGAGATATTGGATAAATAGCTGTTGAATTCATGTGGAAAACCTATTTATCAAATTTATTTGGAAGGGTAAGAGGCCCCGAGTAGCCAGAAGCATCTTAAAAAGGAAAAGTGAAGTTGGAGGACTCTCACTTCCAGACTTTAAATCATATTACCTAGCTACAGTGGTAAAAACAGCATGGTACTGGCATAAAGACAGGCACATAGACCAATGGAACCAAATTGATGGTTCAGAGACAGACCCTCACATCTGTGGTCAAGTGATTTTTGACAAGCCTGTCAAACCTACCCAGCTGGGGCAGAAGAGTCTATTCAACAAATGGTGCTGGGAGAACTGGATATCCATATCCAAAAACAGAGGACCCCTACCTCACACCTTATACAAAAATTAACTCAAAATGGATTAAAGACCTAGGTAGAGGTGCTAGAACCATGGAGATCCTGAGAGGTGTAGGAGAACATCTTCAAGACCTGGTGGTAGGTGGTGCATTCTTAAACCTTACACCAAAAGCACGAGCCATGTATGTAGAAGTTTTAATTAACTTGACTGTAAAAGTGTGGAAATGGATAGAGTTGATGGTAACACATTATAGTGAGTAGCAGCTGGTTTATAAATGGGATTGTGGCTGAAAAGGTAGGCTAGGGGTGTAAATGCCAGTTGAAAGGAAGCTAGAGAATAATCCAAGGACTGAATAACACAGTGAACCCAGAGGTGGATGAGAATTGTGGTTAATAGTACAAATGCAAGAATGTCCTTCTGTGAACTAGTTGGATGGATGTCATTATTGCAGGGTGGTGGAAATGTGGAGAAGCATGGGGAAAATACAATTAATGTAACCTATGTACTACAGTTAACAGCAATACTTTAATATTCTTGCATCAATGCCAAAGAGGTACTGTGTTCATAATAGGGGGTATGGAAAAAATATGCCAAGTGTATGGTAGGGACCATAGTAAGTGGTAATAGTCTATGATATCTCATAATCTATAACAAATGTTCTACAATGGTGTGATTTGTTGGCGAAGGGGTGTGGTATGGGAATTCTGCATATGTGCATGATTGTTTTGTAAGTTCACAAGTTCTGTAATAAAAACATATTTTAAAAAAATATCTGTTGAATGAATAAATGAATGACAAGTGCCTCCAAATCTAAGGACTGTTGACATTTACACTAAGATCGTCCTGGTCAAGCCTTATTTCTGCAGCTGCCCAATGACTATTCTTAGATGTTCATATTTGCCTTAGAAGGAAGTATCTGGTGGAGAAGGGGGAGCCACAAGTAAAATGTCATTCATTGAGCTCTTAATGTGGTCCACAAATGGGAAGCAATGCCTTCCATTGCTTTACATCCCAGTTCTTTGTATTATATCTGATACAGTCTCAGATGTTAAGTGCTTCTCTAATAAATAAGTGGGTATATGGGTGACTAAGTTAGAAGCCTGTATTTTGTTTTGAGATCCAACAGAAAACCCCTTTGTTATGATGACACTGGGAGAGAAGACTAAAATCCAGTCTTATATCTTATTAAAGGCCCATAGGTTGCAAGTAGCAGAAATTCATTCCAGTTGGCTAAGGTAATATGGTAGGTTTAATTGAAAGGACACACGGATACCTCCAGGAACCTTAGGAAAGGACGGACTTGTGAGCGACTGAAACCAGGAACTGGAAGCTTACATGAGCAATGTTGCCTCTCGGGTTCTCCTTACAGCCTGCCTTTTTGTACCTATTTCAAATTCCTCCCTGTCTTCAGTTAGCATGTTCTATCACTCTGGGCACATGGGCTAGACATTGCTGTTCCAGGGGGCTCTAGAGTCCTCTCAGTTCAAGCACCATCCAAGCCCAACCAGCAGCCCAGAGTTCCAGGGAGAGAAAACTTCACCAATTCATTTGGAACAGATGCCCAACCTGATGCAATTTTCAATATGATGGGGGTGAAGTAATTTACAGGTGTGTGACCCCTTATCTGAAATTTATGGGACCAAATGTGTTTCAGAATTGATACTGAATATTATGTATTATCCTCCCTGGGTCTGGGGCCACATTCCAAAATTGAAGACATAAACATTTCTGCAGGAAAAGGTATGAATAGTCATAATAAATGGGATAAATAAAGATTATAAATATCTTCAGGTCCAGTCATATATGGGTTTTACTGTCAAATGATTTCAGATTAGGTTTGAATTTGCCCCCAAATAAGTTAGAAAATCTTTCTGTTTTCAGATTTGTTTGGATTTCTGACTTGAGGATGAGTAAAGTGACCACGTAATTTATCAGCCAAACTTCACTGATGAGAACAAAGGGTATGTTATTACTAATTACACTGGGAGGGAATGCTGACAACACACAGCAGCAGTAGTGTCATTTTTTTAATCAGCCCAACTCTTCCCACAATCACAGTCAAAGCAGCTAGGATGGCAAAATCAAAACCCATGTACCACATCTACCAAAACACTAAGTGACAGGTGTCCCCATAAGCTCCAGAAAGCAAGCAAACCTCCAGGAGCTACAAAATCTATGTAGCATCTGTGTGGGAGGAAGCAAGCAGAAGCTATTGGGCACCAGATGGTCTTGAGAACAGGAGAATCCCAAAATCTCCAAAAGGTACTCACTGGAAGTGTGACCATTTGAAAACAGCAGTCGATGCTGAGAGGGATTTTTGCACACTCCAGTTCTCAGGTGAGTGCAAGGGGCTTTACCAATGTCCAAAGGGGCAGCAGTAGTCCAGACTCCATGAACTCTCAAAACAAACGAAGCAAAATTTCCTTCCAAGATGAAGCTCCTCACTGAAGAGAAATATTGGGAGTAGAATCCAAATTGGGTAGGACAGGGACAGAAAAAGAAAATATAATATCCAGAGAAAAGAGTGACTAGGCAACAAGGGAGGCAGTTCTCAGACCCATGAAGCCAATTTTTATCTCTCCTGTGGAGAAAAGCAGAAGAGGGTGATATAGAGCCATGATGATCAAAAGGTGTTCTACCATCCCTCCCTAGTCCACATCTAAAAGTAAAGGAAATAGAAGGGAGAGTAGAGCCATGTGTAGGGAAACCGCAACTGAGTCCATCTCTGTCACACTGGGGAGCATAAATTGCAAAGTAGGGCACACTGGCAAGGCACTAAACTCCTGAGCTATCTGCCCTGACTATAGTGTCTGGATGTCTCCAGAGCCCTCAGGAGTCCCACTATTTGGGGTAGTATCTACTTTGGCTGTCAATGAAATTCTGCTGAGATGTGCATAAACATAACCTCTGGAATGACCTCCTGATTCACTTTGAAGTCTTAGCCATATTAACTCATTTGTGTTTACCTTTTCCCTCTTTTGGTCAAAGTCTTTCTCCACTTGCATTGCTAGTTGGCGCTTGGTAGTAAACCCTCGGTGCCAGAGAGGCTCATCCCTGGGAGTTATGTCCCATGCTGGGGGAAATTTATTGCATTTATATGCCGAGTTTGGCTTAGAGAGAGGCCACATTTGAGCAACAAGGAGGCTCTTAGGAGATGACTCTTAGGCACCCTATAATACTAGGCTAAGTTTCAATTTCAAGAGTAATGGTTCATAAGCACAGTCATCAATATCAAGGGCCCATCAATGGACCATCCTCCTTCACTAGACATTGCCCCTGTACTTGGGGAATTCTTGATGCTCCATTACAGAATGTGGCAGAGCTCACTAGGGTGGAAATTTCATATTCTTTCAGTTTTTATGTGAATCTCTGCCCACCATCCCAATGCCCCATGAACATTTGAGCACTTATATGTATGCCCAGGTGAACTTCCTCCCATGTACCCCCATTGCTGAAACCCCACACCAATGATCCTCCTCTGCCACAATTGTAACCCTTCTGTGATCCAAAAATTAATACTAGAGTTGGTAAGTGTATGTCCAAGAGACTTAGATCTTTGGGCTGACCATGTGCCAGCTGGGCCCTGAATCTCAACTGAGTTGCAACACCTACTCTCCAGTTCATTGGACTCACCCAAGACAACTAACAAGGAGGAGATGATGGACAACCACCATACCAAGGAACCGAGCAAGAGCTGACTCCAGGACCAAAACAGGAAATGGGAAAGATGAACTTGGGAAACCTTGTTATAGTAGAAGCAAGGAAGTTATCAAGGTCTGTTGGAATCGTATCAAAGAACTCAAGAGCCCAGCTTGACAAATTTCCACTGGCCAAGCATGGGATATTATGAGCAGAAATAAGGACAATAACTGTAATAGGCTGAAATGCATAAAATACACTGTTATCCATGAATAAAAAAATGTAAAAGTAACAAAAGAAAAAAGGAGATGGTGAGAGAACCTCTAGAAGAAAAGACTTAATAGACATGTCAAACTATTGCAATGTGTGCCTTATTTGAATCCTAATTCAAACTTAAAAAAAAAGAAAAACGAACACATTTATAACATTTCTGAGAAAAGTGGAAAATTTAACAATATTTGATGATAGTAAGGAATTAGAGTTAATATTTTAGGTGTGATAATGGCATTGTGGGTATGCTTTTTAAAAAAGAGCTCTTATCTTTTATAATTGCAATGGCTGGGATTTGTTTTAAAACAGTGCAGGTGAGGGAATGTTGGATACAGGGCCCTTATTATATTATTCTGTATATTTTTGTATTTTTTAAATAAATTTTCCATAATAAAACTTTAAAATTACATCAGGATAAAAAATATAAATTAGGACTCTTCTAGGCAAACCCTATGAATATACCCTATGATGCCTGGTCCAAACATGTTTACAGAGGCCCAGAGAAGTGGGGGACATGGGCCAGCCAAACACCCCCCAAAAGTACCCAGAATTATTATATTCTGATCATTTAATGTTTTCAACGTGATTAGCTGATCTACTTTTATTTTTATTTTTACCTGCATCAACCCACAGTTAGTCTGTGTAATAACAATTTATTTGAGAAGTTCTGCCAAGTACTCTAAAAAAAAATAAACACCTAGCTCAGTTTCTCTAAAAGAGCCTCTAGCAAACAGGCCACTAAAATTTGGCAGCTTTATTGTTGAATGCATTCAATTATCATTTTTTAAGTCTAGCACCACATTCCTTTAATGATTTAGGACCTTGCATGGTTTTAAATGTCTCCCAAAGCTTTCATTGTAAATTGTGTTAAACATCAAAGGAGGTAAGTGATGCCCAGATGCTGTTCACCCCTGTGAAATTCTTAGCACTAAATAGGACGGGTAACCCTCAGCAGCTTCAGAATTAGAGCTGGGTCTGAAGAAATACCTTCTGTTTTGGCTGCTAATCCAAATCCTGGCACCGAGTGTGAAAAACCACTTTAAAAAATCTTTTAAAATTTCACCTTCTGCAACGATTCCTCTGCTTTTATTTCAAGTCCCATCAAAAAGCACAGCGGCAATTCCTATGCCCACAGGGGCAAAGAGGTCCGAGGGGCGACAGCTGACTTAGAGTTAGTACGACCAGGTTTCAGTGGCATTTGTTTAAAGTGGGCCACGAAGCCAGCACCTTAGAAAAGTCCTCCTCATCTTTTATAAGCGGTTTTAAAACAGCAGTATGGAGACACTCGCCTGCCCTTTTCTCTGCGACGTCCTCCTGGCGCGGCATGGCTCCTGTGCCAGCCGACGTGCCTGATGTGTCCACTCACCTCTTTTGAGGTTGTTGGGACATTTGTGTCCATTTTAAGAGGGTTTATTCTAAAGACACCTCCCTAATGTCTCCTCATATTTTTATGGGGGGGGGGAGCAATTCTGGTCATCCCCCGTCACTACGTCATCTTTTGAAATAGTTGTGTCTTTCTGGATAGCTGATCATTTTGCAGCATGAAACCCTAGCATTGTCCCATCTAGCAGAGAATTTGTCGGTGGGATAATTCTCAGTTGCATGGCTGCAGAAAGATCCCTTTCTCCCTTCATGCTGGAGTGTATTCCCTTCCCAGCGGACTCCCTTGTCTGTCTCCAGACGTGTATCAAGGACCTCCTATGTCGAAGTGGTGCCAACATGGCCCCTGCGTCCCCCTCTCTGCAGCCTGGAGGCCGGTGGAAACCGAGGGCCAGAGCGTGAGCTCTGGAGCCAAGCGGCCAGCGTTGGAGTCCAGCTGCGTGGCCTCAGACAAGTCACTTAACCCTACCGTGCCTCGATTTGACTCATCTGTGAAACTTCCTACCACCTAGGGTGGCTGGAATAGTTAAATAAATCAACATATGTAATAGGGCCCAGAACATTGATAAGCGTTCCGTGAGTGACAACTATTTATTATTAATGCAGAAAGCAAGGCTCTGAGCTCCCAGGCAGCTGGTGGGTCTCAGGCCTCCCTAGTTTAACCCCTTTCTCTTCCCTCTTCCACCCTTTGCCACCTATAACCCTTCTGTTGTCATTCTTTGGCTTCTCTCCTCTTCTCCAAGTGACTTTTTTTCAAATATTCATTTGGCTCCTAGCAACACCCGGTGCTTTGTGTGTATTATTTCATGTCGTTCTTATCACAACCCTGTGTGGTGGGTTTTTAAAAAAACTAACAATATTTTTATCATTATACTATTAACTGTTGTTTACTCGAAGGTTCACCATTTGCTTTATACAGTTCTATGGTTTTTAAAGATTTTTATTCCGGTAACATATACGCAAACTGTTTTTTATATTTCCAAATCATCCTCTTCCATTCGAAGAAAAGAAAGCATAAATTCTAATATCCTAATCCACTTTTTAAAAATGACGCCTGTCACTGTAAGAACATTATAGTGCTTCATGAGCAAAGGCAAATACGAGAGGATGGGGATCTAAACCTCCGCCCGTCTCCCCCCTCGAGAGCAGGGACTCCCTGTTGCCAGGCCTTCCCTGGCGGGAGGCAGGGCGCGGAGACGCTGGCCAGAGGCAGGGGCACGAGGCTCCGCCAGCGTCAGAGAGGGCTTGGGGCTTCGACTGGACAAGAGGAAGTGCCTAGGAGGCTGGGAGAGGAGCCAAAAGGGTGGAAGGCAGCGAGGAGCTGGTGTGGACTGGAGTTTTGTTCTGTTTTGTTTTTTCAAAGAGAGAAATGATTTGGGGCTCACTGGGGAGAAGGCGGACTAGGGAGCTCGTTTAAGAAGCCTGGCCACGTGCTGTGTGGCACAGCCTCCCCTCCCCTGCACCTTCAGGAAGGGGTCCTGTAGAGATGGACACTTTATCTTCCAGGCTTTTGGAGTCTGGTTTGTGTTTCCTTTGGATTCTGTGAGCAAAAAAGCCCAAATTTGTCTGGGTTTTGATCACAATAGTAGTTAGCACTTCATGAGTGCTCATAGTATCCCAGGCACGACGCTGGGGCCTCCCACACGATGTCTAAATCCTCACAGCCACCCAGCAGAGAAGGTGGTGTTAGTCCCTTTTTGCAGAGAAGGACACTTAGTTCCAGGAAAGTTAAAAAGAAAAAAAACTTGCCTTGGGCCACACGGCTAGTAAGAGGCAGAGCTAGGAGGTGAATCCAAGTCTATCTGATTCCAAAGACTGGAGGATTTCTGCCACTCCACTGAATGGGAACATAAGCTTCTGGAGTGCATGCATATTTAAAATTTTATTATTATTTCTATTTTAAATTTCAGTGGTGTGCCTCATGTAATAGCCTGTGCATGCTAAAATGGGCTATCTTCAGCTCCTTTGAATTAAGATACCATCTTAGAGGTACCAGATACTTGTGATTTTATAGTCATTTGAGTTTCATATCAAAACTCAATGTCCTTGTGTAGAAATGAGACTCAAGAAAATATAATTCTTCAAATATTCCACTGCATATGCATTTACGAGTGGAGAAAGAAGGGCTCTAAGGAGACTGTTTAAGATTTTAATGCAGCTCCTTAAAAAAAAAAGTACATAATGTTGTTTGAATTCTGAGAGGCCTAAAAGAATAGTAAACAAATCATGCAGCCAGTCCTTTACGGCACAGTACCTGGGAAAAGCATTGTTTGTTCACAGCAAATATGTAACCACAAAACACATTAAAATGCAGAAAAATTGTCTGACCAAACAAAATAACGATAAATCAGCTAGAAACTTGTTGCCATTACAGGACATTAAATACGCTCATCGAGGAAAGAATGCACATTACTCACCTACTTAATTGTGCACATAATTAAAGGGGTTGCCGCACTATGACTTACAGGTTGGATCTTCTAATTACTTAGCTGTAGCAATTAGGATTTTCTTTGTATTACACTTCTTCAGGCCAAAGATGCCTTCTATCGCGCGGGCCAGATTTAGAAGGGTAAAAGCTGGCTACTGTCCCATGCCCTGGTGACGTCCCCCCAGTTGAAGTTGTTCCCAACTGGGGATCTTAAAGGCAAGTTTGATGCTGTTGGGAGGAGATGAAAGTCACTGCGATGACTGAATCCTGTCTCACCTTGAATGGCCTATGGGCTTTTGGGTCCCTCTGCAGCTTTAGGATGCCCACTGCCTTGGAGATTTGGGGTCCTGTCTTTATCTAATACAGAACCTTCCAGACATTCCCTTACTAGAGAAAGATCAGAAGGGCCAGGAGTTGAATGGAAATGCATGTAACATCTTTTAGATCTATATTAGTTCATAAAATATTATTTTTATAAAGGCTCTTTAGGAAGTAGTGCAGAACGACCAGGAAAGGGGGCCACATCTATTAATTAGCTAGTGCTTTCCATGAATCAGCAACGTGCTATGTGTGCACATATGGGCTCTTGGGTCAAAATGTCTGGGTACAAATCATGGCTCAGACACTTACTAGCTGTGTGGCATTGGGAGACTTACTTAACCTCTCTGAGCTTCCATCGTCTAAATTGGAAAACGGGGCTAACAAGAGTAACTACCTCACAGGGGTTTTGAAGATTAAATGAGATAAATCTTTAAAGCAAGCATTTAGAGCAGTTCCCAGCATATAGTAGACACTCAAGGCACATATTATTTTTAGTGCATATAATATTTTTAGCCATATGAATCATTCATTTATTCATTTTTTTTTATTCAGGCAGCAAATATTTGAGTACCTGTTATCTGACCCAGAAGTCCATGTTCTTTTCATTACCACTTTTTGCCCTCCCAGAACCTAAACATTAAACTTCTAGGCACAGAAAAGCCATTTATTATGTTGAGTGAGAAAAATTCAACTTTTTGAAGTGTCAAAGGCTTGGATTTAAGCTAGTGTAAATCAGTTCCCAGATATTACAGAGCCCTGGAGAACACGTACAGCCAGAATGTCTGCACAGAGCTCAGCCATGTGGCTGAAGCTCCTGGATTCCAGCATCAAAGCAGCACCTTGGGTGACACCCAGGATGGCTCCGTGAAAGCGGGGAGGTGCCACCGAAGCTGGGGCAGGATGAGGCTGGAGAGAAGGACTGGCCTTCCCTTCGTTCAGCAGGTACAGTCGAGTTAGTCTGTGTGCCCGGCTCGGTGTTGGGTGTTGGCCCGGGGTCCCTGTGATGAACAGCAGCCCTTGGTCTCTGTTGTCCCCGGGCCTGCAGAGCCTCAGGGACGTGAATATGTAAACTGGCCTCAGTCATACTAGTGATGAGGGCGAGAGAAACAGAAGGAAAGAATAGCTGAGGCTGCTTAGTGAAATCCAGGGTTAGAGCTAGAGTTTGCCATGGGAGATTTTCATGGGCCAATACTATACTATTATACTACTATAATAAGCATAATAATAAACAGCTACTGTATATTTTAGTCAAATTGCAGGTTCACATGAAACACCATTTTTTCATTTAAATGACCCTGTCTTTTAGCTGTTCTGACTGACTGACCCCATTTGAAGACATCACTCCCAAATGAGATTCGGCGTGACTTCAGGGCAGGTCAGTGGCCCCCAGGGTGCCTCAGACAATGACAAACACCCAACAGGCACTCAGCAAAGCACCCCGGACTGAACTCAGGTGAAACTCCCACAGAAGACTCAGCTCCTCCTTTTCTCTCCATAGCCTGAATGGAAAAATGATGTTAGGGTTTTGGCTTGTTTCCTTTGGAGAAGAGAATTATGAAATGTGGTTTTCGTTGTATTTATGAAACATCAGTGCTCGAGAAAATTATGCCGTTGGTGTTGGCAATACAAGCAAAGTGGAGTGTTTGCCACCAAATAATGCCCAGGCAATGAAACACGCACCCACCAACTTTCAATTAAATAAATAGGACACTTTATCAGTAGTAACCAAATAGCGTGCTAGACGAGGAAATAGCCCAGTTGGAACTATTACCCTATTTCATTTGAGCGGGGGAGGGAGTACCACTTGATTTTGCACCGGGGTGTTTAAGACCAGGCTGATAAGTGGTTGGAGTGCCTTTTTTTTTTTTTTCATGAAACAGCATTTCGTTGTGAAAAAAGTCAAAGGTTTGATCTCAACAGTTAGGAAGTGAGGTTCTCTTTCACCCTGCTGGGGAAAAAACACTTCAGTTGAGATAAGAGCAGCAGAAAACATCATCCTGAATACCTGCTGAAAAACATTTCTCTCCCCCAAAAAACGTTTATACCAGCTCAACACACTCAACATGCCATAGTCAGAACTAATGAGAACGGTTCATCTCTGTTTGCCCAGAGAAGACAGTGGGACTCTCGTGCTTATTCTGCCCTCTGGTGGCTAAATTTGTAAAGTGCATCTGGAAAGCAAGAACAGCTTTCTTTTTTTTTCACAGGATGGCATGTGATTCTTAGCTACAATTACAGCACCCCAAAGCTGTTCTCTTCTGGTCTGTACACCTTGGGTTCAGTTTACTAATAAAATTGAAATATCTAATTAAACTCAGAACGAGGGTTTAAAAATGTGTCTCAATGGTCAGGTTTAAACTAGTTCAGGTACATTGCAGATAAATACTTTTAATGAATGAATTCACCCTTGAACTTTGCAAATATCACTGAACTTAGTTCATTTTTTAGTACGTTATTGATGTGCTGATGCTAACATCTATATGACTAAGAATAACTAAAGCCATTTGAAGAAGAATAAAGAAGCCTGGCTTGCTTATTATAGATACATTAATTAAATCTGTAGTGACCAAAAAAAATTAGACAAAATTCATAAACAAACCCACATATGTAAGGAAACTCAGTATAGGATAGAAGGGAATTATAAAGCAGTCTGGAAAGGATGCACTCTGAGTGAATGGTGCTGAGAATATTAGTTACTCTTCTGTGCAAAAATAAATTTAGATCATACCTCACACTACACCAAAAAATTATAAATTTCAGATCCACTATAGACCTAAATATGAAAAGCAAATCTCCGATACTTAAAAGTTTAGAAGAAAATATGGGAGACTACCTATAAATGAGTTGCAAAATCATCTAGTCAAAAAAGAAAAAAAAAAACCAAGGATGGATTTTTACAATTATGCTGAATTAAAAATTTGTGGAAAGTCACTTTAAACAAAGTTCACAAATAAGACTAAAAGAAAATATTTGCAGCACACCAATAATCAATGAAATATTAGTATCCAGGCTATAAAAAGAATTTGTATAAATCAACTTTTAAAAAGACAAATACCACAATAGAAAAAGAGAGAGAAATCCATGAACAGGCAATTTACTGAAGAGAAAACCCGAATGGCCAATGTAACATACAACGTATTATGTAACAAAGGAAACTCAATGAGATACCATTCGGCTCCCATCAGATTGGCCATTTAAAAAATAAAAAAAATAAAAAAAAAAATCTGAGGGGCCGGCTGTAGCCCAGTGGATAGGGCGCCGGTTCACCACATGGGAGGCCCCAGGTTCAGTTCCTGGGGCCTCTCTGAGCAGGCAGACCGCCTTAAGAGGGCAAGCCGCTGTGGGTGGAGCAGAGCCGCCGTGGGCAGGGCCAAAAGCTGCCATAGGCAGGGCAAAGCTGCCACGGGCAGGGCAAGCCGCCCACAAGCAGAGCAGAGCCACCCGCGAGCGGGGCAAGCCGCCTGTGCGGTGAGCTGACTCGGTACATCACCACAATGGGGGGAGACAAAGCAAACACAGAAGAATCCAAAAATGAACACAGCAAGAACAAGCAGAAAGGGGGGGATATGTAAAAAAAAAAAAAAATCTGGCAATACCGGATGTAGACAAGGATGTGGAAAAAGAACTTCTCTACACTGCTGGTGAAAAGTTTAATTGATACACTTACTAATTAATATCTAATAAATAACCAATTAATGAACAACCAATAAATATTGAATTAATATCTAATTATAGTTATAAGTAATGATTAGTAGTATTCAATAAATATCTAATTAATATAGTAAACATCTAAGTAAGATCTAATAAAGTTGATGATACACATGCTTTCCAGTCAAGCTCTTCTGGGCTGGAGACATGTTGGCAGTACTGAGATTAAATTATTTTGGTTCACAATCATTTCCAGGCTCTTTTCGTATCAATTTGCTAACTTGATATAGAAAAAGCAAAAACCCTACGCCATTGTCTTTGTTTTCTTGTCCATGGCCATCCTGAGAAGGTCGTAGCGCCAAGGCCTCCCGGATTTTGAAAGTGGCATAGAAATAACATAATGAAATACACTTTAAACTCTAGAAAGCATTTCCCTCCAGAAATTATGAGTGTTTGCATAAGAAATACACTTTAGAGAACCCCTGCACCTGTCTTTATCAGAAAGACACGTGTAGGGCATAAACTGAAACTAATCATACTTCCATGAGATAGATACTTTCTCCAGGTCTCCAAAATGTTCATTATCCACTTTAAATTATATTTAAGGCAAATTAGAAATGGACACATGAAGTAAAATTGCTCTAAATTTAACTTTCATTAGGAATTAATCATCAGCTTTGATTTCCTTGGGTGCTAAAACCCATCAATTCCATAACTTTGTCCTTGAAATGAAGTCCTTTTTCTTCCTCTTTCCCTAAATCCATATATCCCCTTCCAGCAAGATTATCCCCATAGAGGGCTATGTATCCCTCTACAAACAAAGACACACGTACGGACTGTAGGTCATTGTTTCTGAAATTCATTTGCAAGACAGTTGGTGGGTAGATTTGTAAGAGCAGATTGATGCAAAGGATGTAGAATTTTGCGTGGCACGCCAACTGTAACAGGGAAATGTTTGACAAGCAAAGAAATCAGTACCAAGTCAAATAACTTCACATATATGTAAATTGGCTGGAGTTGTGCCTGCCAATCATTGCTTTGTGCACCAGAGTCCTGAATGCTGAAAGGTATTCAGAGCTGTGGACAAGACTGGACGCACCAAAACAAATTCAATTCTTCATCAGCCCTGGGCAGACGCTAACAGCAAGCAGGACCCACAGGCCCCCAGGTCCTGGATTGTGCCAGACTTCCCTGGCCCCTGGGTTGGGCTGCGAGCACTCTTGTACATTTGTTTTTTCAGTTCTTTATCCTTTAGTTATTAACTAGGCACTTCCTACATGCCAAACACACAGCTGTGGCACCTACCGTGTGATGGCATGGCTTAAGGAGGAAAGGGGACACTCAGGACACCATCAACTCCTTGATTGCCCCTTTTTGAGCCAGGTGAAATTACTCAATGTTGGCTCCAGTGCCCAGCCCATGACATGGTGTCCTGGAGACTCAAGGCCCATCACCCTGGCCCCGGCTCTCCCAGGCTTTGTCCTGGCTGCCTGAGCCTGTCCAGAATTCCACCTGCTCCGCTGCCCACAGGGGCCTGTGCCTCCTAATTCTGCCACCATGCACCCAAGAGGACCCATGGGCCTGCAAACCTTTCCTGCTTTCCCCCTGGGAGTCACATTCGGGACTCTTTCCTGTTGTCATAAGTGGGGTTTTCTGCAAACAGATTCTGAGCCGGAGTTTGGGCAGCAAAATGATTATTAGGGACCAACACTTGTGAAAGCCCGGGGAAGGGATAGGGTCAGGAAGAGGGAGAAGTCAAACTATGGTACAGGCCTGCCCAAAACCCCGCCACTTGGCGGGAGCTCTGGAGAAGCGCTGCCTGATGGATGCCGCACAAGCAGAGGTGAGGCGGGGGCCCTAGACCCCTGCTTGGCTCCGTCACTGGGTGTGGCTTCCCCAAGGAAGGCTGTGACCGTGGGCAAGGGGGCTCTCCGCCATGCAGGAGGACCCCGACAGGAGCCAAGAGTCGGAGGGCAGGGAGTCCTCCCCCCACAGCGGGTCTGGGTGGCGGGTCTTCAGGTCTACCGCACCAGCGTCTCCAGTCCAGGCCCCTGCTGGCGCCGGCTTCCCAAAGCTGTCCACCGAGAGCT
>PVKH010021020.1:0-14037 GCA_004027955.1 Chaetophractus vellerosus | reverse complement strand
ATATCAATAGAAAGATAGAAGTTATGAAAAGGAAGTGATTTGTGACACAAACTACATAAAGCTGGGGTTACAGAGGTGTATAGGAACATAGTTTGTGTATTTGAAGTTAAGTTGGTATCAAAGCAGATACAGGTTGTTATAGATACAAGCTGTTACATTTAAGCCCTAGGGCAACTTCAAAGAGAATATCAGAATATGCAAGCACATAGAAACAGAAAGTAGAATACAGGTTACCAGTGGTGGGGGGGCAAGGGGGAGAATGGAAAGTTAATGAATAATGAGTGTAGGGTTTTTGTTTGGGGTAATGGGAACATTCTAGTCATGGTTGGTGGTGATGGTATTGCAACATTGTAAATGTGATTAATTTCATTGAATGGTATGCTTGGGAGTGGATGAGCCTGGAAAGTTTATGTTGCACATATACTTCCAAAATTAAAAAGAAAAGAAAGAGCAACTAGAGACAATGACAGTTAAATGCAATACATGATCCTGTATGGGATTTAATAATGAAGGAGAAAAAGCTCAAAAGGACATTATTGGGAAATACGAAAAAAAATGGAATATAGACTATAAGCTTTATATCAATAATGAACTTGAAAACTACACTTAAGATGGTTACATACGTGGCTAACCTTGTTCTTAGGAAATGTACATGGGAGTATTGTGTTCAAGGAGTATGATGTCTACAATCTAGTCTATTCGAGAAGATAGATATAGATTGAAGATAGATAGTGAGGTCAGGAAGAGGGAAAACAGGTGTAATATGGGGACATTTTCAGGACTTGGGAATTGTTCTGAATGACATTGCAACGACAGATACAGGTCATTATATAACTTGCCATAACCTACAGAATTGTGTGGGAGAGAGTGTAGACTACAATGTAAACTATAATCCATGCTTAGTGGCAATGCTCCAAAATGTGTTCATCAATTGCAATGAATGTACCACACTAAAGAAAGATGTTGTTAGTGGAAGTAAAGTGGAAAGTGTGGGAAGGAGGGCATATGGGAATCCCCTATTTTTTTATGTTACATTTATCTATCTTTTTAAAAAATAAAAAATTAAAACTGCGAAAAAAGAAAAGAAGATAGATCAATAGATAGATGATAGATAGGAAGAATGGCATACAAATGCGGCAAAATGTTAAAATTGGTGGATGTGGGTAAGTAGGGGGATGGGGGCTTATTGGATTTCTCTCCATGGGGGTTGTATTATTTTTGCAACTGCCCTGTAAGTTTGAAATTATTTCAAAATAAAAAGCTTAAAGGAATTGCGCAACTGATTTCGAGTGGCCGCACCATCTTACAACCCTACTTGCAGTGTATGTTGCATTTTCTCCTCATCTTTCCCAACATTTGCTACAGTCTTTTTTTCAGTTGGTCATTTCCTCAAAATGTTAAACTTAGAATTACCATATGATCCAGCAATTCCACTCCTGGATGTATACCCAAAAGAATTGAAAATAGGTATTCTTTTGAGGTTCCCCTTTATAAGGTTTGCAATGATTAACAGGTCATAAGACCGTGAATCAATACCCCTGTGACATAAATTGAAGAAAGGCAGCCTCCAGCCATAACCCACCTGACCGATTGAGCAAACCATTGCCAACAAGGCAGCTCACCACCTCCCAAGAACAAACAAAATGGAGTAGATAAGTGTCATCACCCCCTCTGGGCCCAAGCACCACCAGCCTCCCCCCACCCATTCCAAGACCTCCTAGCCCACTTCTCCCTGTCCATTTGGCCCCAGGTTGTACTCAGTTTCCCCACCTATTGATGTACTATATAAAGCCATAATCCCCACCTTCCATAGGTAGGCTGAAGTCTATTCTTCAGACCCCCTCTGTTGGGAGAGCTTCCCAATAAACTTTTTGCTTGCAGTTGTCAGTCTCTGCATTCCAGTGAGCACCGTTTTTCTCTAACATATTCAAACAAATATTTCTACACAAATATTCATAGGAGCATTAGTCACAATGGCCAAAAGGTAGAAACAACCCAATTGTCCATCAACTGGTGAAGGGATATGTGATGGTTAGGCTAATGTGTCAATTTGGCTAGGTAATTGTGCTCAGCTTTTGGTCAAGCAAGCACTGGGCTAATTGTAATAGGGCATTTATGGGCTTCAGTCATCAGTGAGTTTACTGCATAGATGGCTGATTACATCTGCAATCAACCTGGGAGATTGCCTTCAGCAATGAGTGATGTTTTATCTAATCAGCTGAATACCTTAAAAGGGCAAGTGATTCCAGCATTCAGAGAGAATTTCCCAGCTCATCTTTGGACAGCCAACGTCTCCTGGAAACTCATCAAGGACCTTCATTGGACTTTCATTGGAACCCCTGGTTTGCAGCCTCCCTGCAGAACCTGGACTTGTGTACCCCCATGGTCACGTGAAGAGAATCTTATAAATCTCATACTATTTACAGATATCTCCTGTTGATTCTGTTTCCCAAAAGAACCCTGACTAATACAGCTTGGTACTGGGAGTGGTTCTTGAGAAACAGAAACTTAAACATGGGATGTCTGAGGTGATTCTGGGAGTTTTGCAATTGGCTCTGTACTCTAATTGGACTCAAGGGTACTAATAACTTCCTTTCCAATAATGAAGAGGCCACTAACAGTCCATGGCGTGAGTTGGCAATGGAGGTATGCAAAACATCATCACTGGATTCCCCAACTTCCACGCTTATAAGAGGCAAGGATCTGGGTGAGAGTGTTTTCAACACCTTGAAAGAGTTTTGTGGGTTCAAAAGGTATAATGATGTTGGCTGGCTCCTCCTAGATACTCTGGATACAGTTACAAAAGAAAGAGATGAGCTAAAGTCTTCAAATTTGAAACTTAAATGTCACATGAATGATGTAAAAGTTTCTATGTGTGCTCTAAAAGAAAAGCTTGTCTCTTGCAGCCACAGGCTTGAGATATCTGAGAACCAAACTCAGACTCTCATTGTACAAGTAGCAGAGTTACAAAGGAAACTAAAATCTCAACAACGCAGAGTATCTGTGGTTAAAATGAAGGCATTGATTGGAAAGGAGTGGAACCCAGAGGATTGGGATGGAGACATATGGGATGATAATAATATTGGTGGGGATGTTGGAACCCTAAATTCTGCTGAGATTTTATCAGATAAACCTAAGATGACCTGCCCTGGAGATCACACTTTGTCAACCTTGTATCAGTCAGCCTCCAGCCAGCTCCAGGGAGTGTGGACCTCCTTCCTGCCCTGAGGTGGGTACTAGCACAACTGAAGCCTGCACTGCCCAGCCTCTGGCCTGCCCCAGGGAGTCTGGACCTCCTCCAAGCCCTGAGGCAGGTACCTGCCAGACTCCAGCATGCACTGCCCAACCTCCACCCTGCCCTGAGGAATCTGCCTTCCAACTTATACCTGAAGAGATAAATCCTACCTCACCAGAAGAAAATGCAAAGGAATGCCCTGAGGTCAATAGCTTGCAAGACATCTCTAATCCTTCTCCTTACCCACTCCCCACCCCTCTTGTCTTTGAGACCTATTACTAGACAAAGTGTGACCCATGGAGAACTATACTCTGAAAGAGCTGCATGAGTTTTCCAACTTATAGAGAAAGAAATCAGGGGAATATGTGTGGGAATGGATACTAAAGGTATGGGATAATGGTGGAAGGAATATAAACTTGGATCAGGCTGAATTTGTTGATATGGGCCCACTAAGCAGAAATTCTGGATTCAGTGTTGTAACTCGAGGGGTTAGAAAGGGCTCTAACAGTTTGTTCGGGTGACTGACTGAAACATGGACCAAAAGATGGCCTAGCATGTCTGAGGTTGAGATGCCCGATTTGCCCTGGTATACAGTAGAAGAGGGAATTCAAAGGCTTAGAGAGATTGGAATGCTAGAATGGATTTAACCATTTGAGACCTGCCCACCCACCCCAAGAATGTCCTGAGGACACACCTTTAACCAGGACTGTGAGGAATAAATTTGTAAGACTAACTCCATCTTCCCTGAAAAGCTCTGTGGTTGCTCTTCTCTGCAGTACAGATATTACTGTGGAGAAGGCTGTAATGGAATTAGAATCCTTAAACAAAGTGGGGATGATCGGATCTGAGGACCAGTAAAGGTCAAGTATCCGCAGTTAATCACCAAAGTCAAGCTGGGCGTGGCTACCTCAATGAAAGACAGATTCAAAACAGCACACGGAATAGTCTGAGTTGCATTGAGTTATGGCTTTGGCTAATAGATCATGGGGTACCTAGAAGTGAAATAGATGGGCAGTCTACTAAATTTCTTCTGGATCTGTATAAGCAGAAGAGTTTTAGGTCAAGTGAATAAAACTCTAACTCAAATTACAGATGCAGAGAATCACAGCTCCTTAATCAATTCCCAGACTTGAGACAGTTTACAGACCCAAAGGCCCTTGAATAAGGAGAATGCCAGGACCCTTTGGGGAAGGATACTGTTAAATTGCCAAAAATGTATACTGTTAATCTTCCTTCCACCTCTTCCCAAGGAGACCTATGGCCTTTTACCAGAGTACATTGGGGAAAAAGAAATGGTCAGACATTTTGGGGATTATTAGACTCTGACTCAGAAGTGACACTAATTCCAGGAGACCCAAAATGTCACTGTGGCCCACCAGTCAGAGTAGGGCCTTATGGAGGTCAGGTGATTGATGGAGTTTTAGTTCAGGCCTGTCTCACATTGGGTCTCGTGGGTCCCCGGGTCCATTCTGTGGTTATTTCCCCAGTTCCAGAATGCATAATTGGAATAGACATACTCAGTAACTGGCAGAATACCCACATTGGATCCCTGACTTGTGGAGTGACCTATTATGGTAGGAAAGGCCAAGTGGAAGCCACTAGAACTGCCTCTGCCTAACAAAATAGTAAATCAAAAGCAATACTGAATTCCTGGAGGGACTGCTGAGATTAGTGCCACCCTCAATGATCTGAAGGATGCAGGGGTGCTGATTCCCACCACATTCCCATTCAACTCTCCTATTTGGCTTGTGCAGAAAACAGATGGATCTTGGAGGATGACAGTAGATTATCATAAACTTAACCAGGTGGTGATTCCAATTGCAGCTGCTGTCCCAGATGTGATATCATTGCTTGAGCAAATCAACACATAACCTGGTACCTGATATGCAGCTATTGATCTGTCAAATGCTTTTTCTCAATTGCCATTAGTAAGGACCAACAGAAACAGTTTGCTTTCAGCTGGCAAGGCCAGCAGTATACCTTCACTGTCCTGCTTCAGGACAACTCTCCAGCCCTATGTCATAATATGGTCTACAAGGAATTTGATCATCTCTTCCTCCCATAAGACATCACACTGGTACATTATATTGATGATATCATGTTGATAGGACCTAGTGGGCAAGACATAGCAAAGACTCTAGACTTATTGGTAAGGCATTTGCATGAGAGAGGATGGGAGATAAATCCAACAAAAATACAGGGGCCTTCCACCTCAGTGAAATTTCTATGTGTCCAGTGGTATGGGGCATGTCGAGATACTCCCGCTAAAGTGAAGGATAAGCTATTGCATCTGGCCCCTCCTATGGCCAAAAAAGAGGCACAACACTTAGTTGTTCTCTTTGGATTTTGGAGACAACACATTCTTCATTTGGGTGTGCTACTCTGGCCCATTTACCGACTGACCAAAAAAGCTACAAATTTCAATTGTGGACCAAAACAAGAGGAGGCTCTGCAACAGGTCCAGGCTACTGAGAAAGTTGCAATACCACTTGGGCCATATGATTCAGCAGGTCCAATGGTGCTGGAAGTTTCAGTGGCAAATAGAGATGCTGTCTGGAGCCTTTTGGCAGGCCCCTATAGGAGAATCACAGTGCAGACCCTTAGGATTTTGGAGCAAAGCCCTGCCATCCTCTGCAGATAACTACTCTCCTTTTGAGAAATACATTTTGGCCTGCTACTGGGCCTTAGTAGAGACTGAATGCTTAACTATGGGCCATCAAGTTACCATGAGAGCTGAATTGCCTATCATGAGCTGGGTATTGTTTGACCCACCAAACCATAAAGTCGGGAGTGCACAGCAGCACACTTTAATAAAGTAAAAGTGGTATATACGAGATAGGGCTCCAGCGGGTCTTGAAAGCACAAGTAAGTTACATGAGGAAGTAGCCCAAATGCCCATGGCCATCACCCCTGCTGTCTTACCTTGTCTTTCCCAGCCCACACCTTTGGCTCTTGGGAGTCCTTTACAGTCAGTTGACTGAAGAAGAGAAAACTTGGGCCTGGTTTATAGATGGTTCTGCATGATATGCAGGTACCGCCTGAAAGTGGACAGCTGCAGCACTGCAGTCCTTTTCTAGGACATCCCTGAAGGACAGTGGTGAAGGCACATCCTCCCAGTGGGCAGAACTTCAAGCAGTACACCTGGTTGTTCATTTTTCTTGGAAGAAGAAATGGCCAGAGGTACATTTGTACACTTATTCATGGGTTGTTGCCAATGGTTTGGCTGGATGGTCAGGGACTTGGAAGGATCATGATTGGAAAATTGGTGACAAAGAGGTCTGGGGAAGATGTATGTGGGTAGACCTTTCTGAGTGGGCAAAAAACATGAAAATATTTGTGTCCCACATGAATGCTCACCAGAGAGTGACTTCAGCAAAGGAAGATTTCAATAATCAAGTGGATAAGATGACCCGTTCTATGGCTAAGGCTCAGCCTCTTTCCCCAGTCACTCCTGTCATTGCCCAATGGGCTCATGAACAAAGTGGCCATGGAGGTAGGGATGGAGATTATGCATGGGCTCAGCAACTTGGACTTTCCCTCACCAAGGCTGACTTGGCTACAGCCACTGCTGAGTGCCCAATCTTACAACAGCCCACACTCAGCCCCTGATATAGCACCATTCCCCAAGGTGATCAGCCTGCTACCTGGTGGCAGGTTGATTACATTGGACCACTTCCACCATGGAAAGGGCAGCAATTTGTTTTAACTGAAATAGACACACTCTAGATACGGATTTGCGGTTCCTGCACGCAATGCTTCTTCCAAACCTACCATCCATGGACTTACCGAATGTCTTATCTACTGCCATGGCATTCCACACAGCATTGCTTCTGATCAAGGAACCCATTTCACAGCAAATGATGTGCACGAATGGGCACATGCCCATGGAATTCACTAGTCTTACCATGTTCCTCATCATCCTGAAGCAGCTGGATTGATAGAACAGTGGAATGACCTTTTGAAGACTCAAGTACGGAGCCAACTAGGTGGCAATACTTTGCAGGGCTGGGCCAATGTTCTCCAGAAGGCTGTGTATGCTTTAATCAGAGTCCACTCTGTGGTGTTGTTTCTCCCATAGCCAGGATTCATGGGTCCAGGAATCAAAAGGTGGAAATGGGAGTGGCACCACTCACTAGCACCCCTAGTGACCTACTAGGAAAATTTTTGCTCCCTGTCCCTGCAACCTTAAGCTCTGCTGGTCTAAAGGTCTTAGTTCCAAAAGGAAGAGTGCTGCCACCAGGGAACACAACGATGATTCCATTGAACTGGAAGTTAAGACTGCCACCTGGCCAGTTTGGGCTCCTCTTATCTCTGAATCAGCAGGCAAAGAAGGGAATTACTGTACGACTGTGGCATTCTGGGACTGGCTGCTGCCGATCCTTGGGACCTTGGCTTTTCTGTTACATGGCAATGCACATGGTAATGTTCTCTCCTTTCTATTCTGGGTTCTGTTGACTTCCAGCTTCCAGCTCTTCTTTCTCTTCATATAGTCTCCAATAATATGATTAAGGTCCAATCTCATTCAATTGGACCACACCTTAACTAAAACTAACATCTTCAAAGGGTCCTGTTTATAATGGGTTCATGCCCACAGGAATGGACTAAGATTAATAACATGTTGGTTTTTTCCCCCTGTAGTATATAATTCACTGTACCAGAACTGTTATTATAGAAAAGTTTAAAAAGAAGAAAATAAAAATCACCCATAATCCTAAAACCCACAGATAATGTCAGGCAAATTGTCATATGTTCTTCTTTATAATTTTTTAGGAATAGATTTGCACATATATTTCCTTTTAAAAATTAACATTCCCTCAATATAAAAATAATATATGTTGATGAGAGAAATTTTGGAAAAAAATAGAAAAGCATTGTGAAGGAAATTAAAATCACCCATAATTCCACCAACCAGTGATAATCATAGTTGTTTTTTTTTTTTTTATATTTTACTTGAACTTAACAGAAGAAAAGTAAACTGGAAGGAATTGTTGAACTTCAGATAAATGTTTCTTAATTAAGAGATAGTGGCTCCCAAAAAATTTCACTAAAGTTGTAAAGAAAAACACAAAACCAAACAAACAGAAGATTAAGGTTACTGATTTTTGTTGTTGTTTATTAATAAACTTTATTTTTTAGAGCAGTTTTAGGTTTACAGAAAAATTGCACAGAAAGCACAGAGTTTCCATATACCTCCTCAGATTATTGTTTTTTCTTAGTTTATTTCTTATATATATATAATTATATATTATTAGAGAAGTTGTGAATTTACAAAACAATCATGCATAATGTGTATAATTCCCATATAACACCCCTCTACCAGCATCTTACATTGTTGTGGAACATTTGTCACACAGTATGAGAGAACATCATCAGACTATCCCACCAACTATGGCTTATAGCATACATTTTGTATATTTTTTCCATAACCCCCCACATTATTAAGACAGTACCTTCTTTGACATTAATGCAAGAATATGACAATATTGCTCTTAACTATAGCCCATAAGTTACATTAGTTATATTTTCCCCATGCATCTCTATATTCTTACCACCTTTTAATAGTGATGTACATTTGTTATAGTTTATAGAAGAACATTCTTTTTTTTTAAAGACACCTTGTTCACATAGTCTCTTACAGCCTTTATTTTATTTTATTTTTTTTAAAGATTTATTTATTTTATTACATATCTCCCCTTCCCCCCCATTGCGGCGACGCGCCGAGACTTGGTCACTGCGCAGGCGCGGCTTTCCCCGCTTGTGGGCGGCTTCTGCTTCTATTCGCCCGTGGCTGGCTGCGCTCCATTCGCGGGCGACCTGCCCTGCCCGTGGCGGCTTTTGCCCTGTCCGTGGCAGCTTTTTGCCCTGCCCACAGCAGCTCTGGCCCGCCCATGGCGACTTGCCATTCTCAAGGCGGTCTGCCCGCTAGGAGAGGTCCCTGGGAACTGAACCCGGGGCCTCCCATGTGGTATGCCAGTGCCCTATCCACTGGGCTATCGAGCCGGCCCCAGAAGAACATTCTTGTACTTGTATTATTAACCACAATCCTCATTCACCTCCAGGTTCACTATGTTATTCAGTCCATAGATTATTCTCTTGCTTTCTTTCAATTGACATTTATGTCCCTAGACTACTCCTTTCAGCCACAATCACATTTATAAACCAGCTGTGCAAGTTATACTCACTATAATGTGTTGCTATCAACTCTACCCATTTCCACACTTTTACAGTTAATTTTTAAGCTAATTAAAAATTCGACATACATTAAGGATCAGTACCCCTTCTCAGCCCTCATTCTATCTCCTAGTAACCTATACTCTAGACTTTAAATCCATGTGTTTATTCTTCGTATTTAGTTCATATTAGTGAGACTATACACTATTTGTCCTTTTGTGTCTGGCATATTTCATTCAGCATAATGTCTTCAAGGCATCATCCATGTTATATGTGTCCTAATTTCATTTCTTCTTAAAGCAGCATAGTATTCCATCAAATGTATATACCACATTTTATTTATCCATTTATTGGTTAATGGACACCTGGGTTGTTTCCATCTTTTGGTAATTGTGAATAATGCTGTGTGGCAGTTTGAAATTATTTTATGAATACCTAAAAGAGAAATGATTATATTTGTGGGCTGGTCCACACCTGTGAGTGTGAGTCTTTTTGATTGGATTACGTCAGTGAGGTGTGACCCAGGTTGTCTCCGCTGTCTTGCTGGGTCTGATTAAAAAAACAGAGACACACCAGAAAAGAGAGTTCTGTCATTTTTTATTCTGCCACGAGGCAGAAAAAGGAGGCTCAAGCAGCTGAGGCCCAGGGAGAGATGAGCCATTTGCCTGGTAAATTGGGAAGAAGGTGGAGCAGCCGAGCCTGAGAGAAGAGGTCTGGTAAGAGACAAGCCCTATGCCTGGCTGGCCTCAGCTGAGCTCTGGGAAATGGTACAGCCCAAGAGGAAGGCAGAGATCAGGCAGAGATTGGCCGCCATCTTGCCTCAGCTGACTTGGGTATGAAAGCACCTCTTCTGGTGCCTTGGTTGGACTTTTCACAGCTAATGTTTAGTATATTAATAATTTAATATTTAATATTTAGTATAATATTAATTTAATATTTAAATTGTAATATATTCAATAACTTAAGATTAATATACTCAATATTAAATCCCACTTTCAATATCAAAAATAAATACTCCCAGTAGCTTTCATCTGCTCTCTTTTCCTAGGACAAGCTAATCACAACACTCCTATTGAATTGGATAATACCAGGAATGAATAATCCCTCAGCTTTCTTTCTGCAGTTCTTTCTGAATTTCTGTAGAATAGTAGACAGTATTATGTTCCAGGCACTTCACTAAGCACTTTACACGTATTATCTCTTTTAATCTTCATACCAACCTTATGTGGGTAGTACTATTATTTTACTCATTTTCTGGATGAAGAAAATGAAGCTTAGAAAGATTTGTCTCTTCTATTCGTATCCTCTCCAAATTCTTCATATCCTATAGTTTCTGGAGTCCAGAAAGAAACTATTCAATTTGGGGCTGGCTCGATAGCCCAGTGGATAGGGTGCCGGCATACCACATGGGAGGCCCCGGGTTCGGTTCCCGGGGACTTCTCCTAGCGGGCAGACCGCCTTGAGAATGGCAAGCCACCATGGGCGGGCCAGAGCTGCCGTGGGCAGGGCAAAAAGCTGCCACGGACAGGGCAAGAGCCGCCACGGGCAGGGGAGATATGTAATAAAAATAAATAAATTAAAAAAAAAAAAAAAAGAAACTATTCAATTAACCTTACACCTAATTATGAATGCACTGATTATCCAGGTTCTATTTGAAATATTATAATGCATTTATTTAGCAAAAATATTTCAAATGACTTTTTCTCCAGGGTGTAAAGGAATATGCTGCAGAGGGTCTAAGCAGAAAGTGCTATACTGCCTGCCTCTAAGACACACTTTTATTTTTCTCATTTTAAAGTTTTGAAATCAGGAAATAGCTTATAGTTGGTGTGAACATTTTACACACTGCCTTTTTTGTTTCCTCCAAATGCTGTCAGTGCATCTTAAAAGTAGAAAAATGTATTAAGTCAGAGACATGGCCCATGTCTCTTGCTTACCTGTGGTCTGTTAGAGAATGTGATGACTCAAACAATACATATGCTTCATAAAACTACCTTGACATCCTGTTGTCTTCCTGGAACTTGTTGGCTTTCTGCCTTACATATACATTTACAAAATGCATCTGAAGAAGTAAGGATTTTTAATCTTGAAAACTTAAAGCACTTCAGACTCTATTCTCGAGAAATCCATTCTGTAGTGAACAGGGGTATAATATTGCAATCTTACATGTCAAGACTATTTATTTTCCTGTAAAAGGCCATTTTTCCCTTCATATATTTACTTAAACTTATTTACTTAGGGATTGTTGCCATTATCATCATCATGGTGTATATGTAGCAAAGAAAAAAATTCAAAACTAACCCCAGTGCTCCTTCCAGAGTTAGAACTGTTAAAGTTTAGGAGCACATTTTAAAAATTAATTATCAAGATGAGGCCCTTTGGGATTAACTTGGCCTGGAACCAGTAAAGAAAGAGCTAAACTGCTCTATAAAAAATGAATGAGAATTTGCAGTACTGAAGACAAGTAAGGGAAGGGAGGGGTCCGAAGCAGGGTGAGGGGTCACTGGAGCTCAAATACAGCCCGCATTCTGCTGTCAAGCTGTGAGTTGCAGAGGGTTGCCTTTTTCTAAATGTGCACAAATGGGTCAGTGGTGACTCTAAGAGGGGTCCAGCACAATGCCAAGAGGCTACAGCCTGAATGGAAAGATACAGGATGCTCTCTCCCTAAAAGAGGATGGATTTTTAAGTTCAGAAATGTTAAAATTCAATTTTAAATTACTGGTCATTTTGCCCTAGAATACCATCCCTTTTGTGGCTCTATTCCTTTTATAAAAACTGCCCATAAAAGTATAGATGAACTTCAGGGACAAGAGATTGAGGCAGTCTCCATTGGGGGACTGAGGGGAGAAAGGTAAAGAGAAACACTGAGCAGTGGAGTTGTAGAGTTGCTGGAAGCAAGACCTCAGAACCAGAAGACACCAAGAGGAATCTAAACCCCTGAGTATCCCCAAAGATACTGGGGAAGGGTATTTGAACCAAATAGTATTTGAATTTCAAAGGACTTAAGGATATCTATGCAACTGACATTTGTATTACACAAATATAATTATCATTTAAAATCATTTTCAGCAAGTGCAAAGACAGGATGTGAGAGGTTCTCTAACTTATTCTGGGAAAAATAGCCTATCTGTAATTGGTATGCGGTTCCTGGGACTTCCGCTTTTATCATGACAGAGTAACAGGAACTGGATTTGCTTCCTGCATTAAAAAACTAAAACACTGGACAAAATATGTGAAACAACAGATACCAGACATTGGAAAACAGGCAGCACAGGACAGTGGTCCCTGAAGGTAAACAAAAGAGATTAGCCCCATGACTGCTCCAGCTTACTGCTTGGAGAGTTTCTTAGCAGCAGCACACAGAGGAGGAAACCAGGTGGAGCCCTGAGGTTTCTCTGAGTTGAGAAGACAGAGCTGAGAATTCAGTAAGACCAACATGGCTAGAATTTGCAGAGCAGAGTACTAGGGAGAGTTGCAGAGAGAGGGTCCCAAAGACCTGAAGAGAGTTCCCCTCAAGTCTTCAGCGGTGAATCCTGTCACAGGTGTTGGTGGCTTTCCCCAGTCTTCCTGAGACCCTCCCCGACCAAGTTTATACAAAGTGCCTGTTCAGTTAAATGCAAGAGAGGGAAATAAATATCTCTAATAATTTAAAATTCAGTGTGGGTTGCCAGGATATATGGCTCTAAAATCAGGATATATGTTGTGGTGGCTTGGAGTCATGTACCCCAGAGAAACATGTTCTCAATCTTAATCCATTCCTGTGGGTGTGAACCCATTGTAAATAGGACCTTTTGATGAGACGAGATTACTTCAGTTAAGGTGTGGCCCCACTGAATCAGCATCAGAGAAGGCCACAGGGAGCTACCAGAAGCTGGAAGGCAATGGAGCCCAGAAGAGAAAGGAGAAGATGCCTTCCTATGCGTCGCATGTTACAGAAAAGCCAGGAAGCCCAAAAATTGCCGGCCTGCCAGAAGATACTGACCCTGGGAGGAAGCAAGCCTTCTAGCCTCTGAAACCATGAGCCAATAAATTCCTGTTGTTAAGCTAACCCATTGTGTGGTATTTGTTTCAGCAATCAGGAAACAAAAACACACATATTCTGATTTTCCCTTTTAGAAACTGCAAGGCAAAGAAAATTGTATAATCTAGCAAAGTCAGGAAAGCAACTGAAAAATGTGTTTGTAAAATTTGAAAGAAAATATTTCAGTACATTTTCTGAATCATAAAGTGGGAAGAAACCTTAAGAGGTCATTTGGCCTAACTCTCTGATTCTGAGAAGGCCCAGGCAGAAATCATCCCAGACAGGGGTAGGGTGGGGTTGGGGGGAGGCAGAGAGCAGTGGAGACAGGAAGGGGCTCAGGGGATGTGATCTGCTCTAAGATCACTAAGCAAAGGTTTATAGACCATTTTAAAGTTTTGTCTGATTTCTCAGAAGATTTCTACATCACTGAAGTACTTAAAACTAATATTTGCATGTGAATATTCTCGCTGTCCTGATTTTGTGATAATCAGGGTAGGCTAACATTTGCTATTTTAGAAATCATGCATGTGTTCCCAGACCTAGTTTTTCTCCCTAGGTCTGGCTTTTAGAATGCTGATGATAAACCAAGCCTGATTTATTATATGACCAT
>PVKH010021019.1:0-14450 GCA_004027955.1 Chaetophractus vellerosus | reverse complement strand
AAGGACATAGACATGAGTTAAAGAAATATCATTCTTACCTTGTAAAACAGATGACCTTGGTGCATTCATGGAGCATTAGGTATTAGCATTAGGTATTTGCCCTTCATTGTAACTGAAAACAAGGGCATAGCCACGAGTTAAGCATGCATAGTTCTTAGTTTGAAAAACTGATGGTCCTGGTGCATTCACACACAGTTAGGTAATAACTGTGAAGTGACTTTCATTATAACTGAAAACCAGTGCATATCCATGAGACAATCAAATAATTGGTATGTAAATTGGATGATCTTGGTAAATTCACACAGCATTAGTTAATAGCTGAGTTTTGGCATTCACTGTAAGTGACACAAGGGTATATCACCAGGTAAACTAGGAAATTACTAGGTTTTGGAACTGATAATCATATCACATTCATAGGGCATTAAGAAGTAGTAGATATTGGGCATTGCATCTTAGTGAAAACCAGAGTACAGTGCCCAAAAAGAAGTAATTTGCTAGATTTCCACAACAGATGTTCTTGTTTCACTTACAAGAGCATTAAGTGAAACCAATCTTTAGATATTGATTATAAGAGAAAACAGGTGCATTTCTTCCCTGGAACCAGTGCTTGGCTTGGATTTCAATGTGGAAGAACTAGTTGGGTTCATACAGTGTTAGGTAAATGCAGGGATTTGAAAAGAGTAGTAAGGGAAAACAAGGACATGGCCATCATTTAAGCAAGTAACTGCCTTGGTTTTGAGAACTGCAGTTCCATTGAATTGCAACAGTGGTAGGTAGAAACTGTGATTTGGCATGCCTTGTAACTGAAAACAAGGACATAGAGAAGATTTAAACAATTATATTTCCTAGTTTGTAAACTGGGTGACCTTGGTGCATTTATGGAGCATTAGGTATTAGCAGTGATTTGGCATTCATTGTAACTGAAATCAAGGGCATAGCCACAAGAAAAAGAAATAACTTGCTGGTTATGTAAAACTGATGATCTGGGTACATTCACAAAGCATTAGTTCATAGCAGAGGTTTGGCATTCACTGTAACTGACACAATGGTATAGCACCATTTAAACTAGGAAAATTCTAAGTTTGGGAATCTGATAATCAGGGTGCATTCACAGGGCATTAAGGAGCAGTGGGATTTTGGCATTATGTGTTAGTAACCAGGGCAAAGCAGTCAATAAAGAATTAATTTGCTAGCTTTCCACAACTGATGTTCTTGGTTCAATTACAGAGCATTAGGTGAAACCATTCTTTAGATATTGATTATAAGTGAATACAGCTGCATTTGTTCCCTGGAAGCATTGACAGGCTTGGATTTCAAAGCTGAAGATCTTGTTGCATTCATACTGTGTTAGGTAAATGCCGGGATTTGAAAAGAATAGTGTGGGAAAACATGGGCATGGCCACCATTTAAGCATGTACCTGCCTTGGTTTTGAAAACTGATGTTACCAGTGAATACCCACTGAGGTAGCAGAAACAGTGATTTGGTGTGAATTGTAATGGAAAACATGGACATAGAGTTGAGTTAAACAAGTATAGTTCTAAGTTTGTAAACCATATAACCTTGGTGCATTCACGTAGCTTTAGGTATTAGCAGAAATATGGCATTCATTGTAACTGAAAACAAGAGTATAGCCAGGAGTTAAAGAAGTATATTTCTTATTTGGAAAACTGATGATCCAGATGAATTGACACAGGGTTAGGTACTAGCAGTGATGTGGCCTTCATTGTAACTGAAAACCAGTGCATTGCTGTGAGACCAACAAATAACTTGGTTGGTGTATAAAACTGATGATCTTGGGACGTTCGCACATCATTAGTTAATAGCAGAGGCTTGGAATTGTCTGTAACTGTCACACGGCTATAGCGCCAGTTAAACTAGGAAATTGATCATCAGTGTGAATTCATATGGTATTAAGTAGTAGTGGAGATTTGGCTTTCGGTGTTACTGAAAACCAGGGAACAGAAGCCAATAAAGAAGTATTTGCTAGCTTTCCACTACTGATGTTCTTGGTTCACTTAGAGAGTATTAGGTGAAACCAATCTTTAGACATTGATTATAAGTGAAAACATGTGCATTCATTCCCTGGTGCCAGTGACAGGCTTGCATTTAAACGGTGACGATCTTCTTGTGTTCATATATTGTGAGGGAAATGCAGGCATTTGAAAAGAATAGTAAGGAAAAACAAGGCCGTGGCCATCATTTAAGCAAATATCTGCCTTTGTTTTGAAAACTGAGTTTTGCAAATGAATTCCCACAGTTGTAGGCAGAAACAGGGATTTTGCATACATTGTAACTGAAAACAAGGACATAAAGATGAGTTTAGCATGTATATTTCTTAGTTTGTAAAATGGATGACCTTGGTACATTCACGGAGCGTTGGGTATTAGCTGTGATTTGGCATTCATTGTAACTGAAAACAAGGGCATAGCCACGAGACAAACAAATTACTTGCTGGGTATGTAAAACTGATGAACTTGGTAAATTCACACAGCATTAGTTAATAGCAGTTCCTGGCATTCACTCTAACTGACACAAGTTTATAGTGCCAGTTAAACTAGGAAATTACTAGAATTGGAAATTGATAATCAGGGTGCATTCACAGGGCTTTAAGTTATAGTGGAGATTTGGGTTTGGGTGTTAGTGAAAACCGGGGAACAGCAGCCAAATAAAGAAGTAATTTACTAGCTTTCCACAACTGATGTTCTTGAATCACTTACAGAGATTTAGGTGAAACCAACCTTTAGACATTGAATATAAGAGAAAACAGGTGCATTTTTCCCTTTAACCAGTGATGGGCTAGGATTTCAAAGCTGAAAATCTTGATGTGCTCATACACTGTTAGGGAAATGCAGGGATTTGAAAAATTGGTAAGGGTAACCAAGGGCATGGCCAACATTTTACCAAGTAACTGCCTTGGTTTTGTAAACTGAGCTTCTCAGTAAATTCCTAATGTGAGAGGCAGAAGCAGTGATTTGGCATGCATGGTAACTGAAAACAAGGACATAGAGTTGAGTCAAACCAATATAGCTCTTAGTTTGTAAAACAGATGTCCATGGGGCATGCACAGAGCCTTAGGTATTAGCAGTGATTTGGCATTCACTGTAACTGAAAACAAGGACATAGCCACAAGTTAATCAAGTATATTTCTTAGTTTGGAAAAATTATGATCCTGGTGTTTTTACCCAATGTTTGTTAATAGTAGTGATGTGGCCTTCATTGTAACTGAAAACCAGTGCATAGTCATGAGAAAAATAAAGAACTTTTATGTTGGTACATTCACTCAGCATTAGTTAATAGCAAAGGATTGGCATTCACTGTAACTGACACAAGGGTATAGCACCAGGCAAAGTAGGAAATTACTAGGTTTGGGAAATTGATAATCAGGTGCATTCACAGGGCCTTAAGTAGTAGTGGAGATTGGCATTGGTTTTAGTGAAAACCAGGGACAGAAGGTAATAAAGAAGTAATTTGCTAGCTTTCCACAACTGATGTTCTTGGATTACTTACAGGGCATTAGGTTACACCAATCTTTAGACATTGATTACAAGTGAAAACAGGTGCATTTATTCCCTGGAACCAGTGACGGGCTTGGATTTCAAAGCTGAAGATATTGGTGCTTTCATACAGTGTTAGGTAAATGCAGGGGTTTGAAAAGAATAGTAAGGGAAAACAAGGGCATGGCCACAATTTAAGCAAGCAACTGCCTTGGTTTTGACAACTGTTGTTCCCAGTGAATTCCCACAGTGGTAGGCAGGAACAGTGATGTGACATGCATTGTCACTGAAAACAAGGATATAGAGTTGAGTTAGATATCCATATTTCTTAGTTTGTAAAATGAATGACCTTGGTGCATTCATGGAGCATTAGGTATTAGCAGTGATTTGGCATTCATTGTAAGTGAAAACAATGGCATAGCCACAAGTTAGGCAAGTATATATTTTAGTTAAGAAAACTGATGATCCTGGTGCATTGACATAGCATTAGGTAATAGCAGTGATGTGGCCTTCCTTTTAACTAAAAACAAGTGCATAGTCATGAGACAAAGAAATAACTTCCTTGGATGTAAAAATGACGGTCTTGATACATTCACATAGCATTAGTTAATAGCAATGGTTTGGCATTCATTGTAACTGACACAAGGTTATAGCATCAGTAAAGCAGGGAAATTACTAGGTTTGGGAAACTGATAATCAGGGTGCATTCACAGGGCCTTAGGTAGTAGCGGAGATTTGGCATCGGGTGTTAGTGGAAACCAGGACACAGGAGCCAATGAAGAAGTAAGTTGCTACCTTTCCACAACTGATGTTCTTGTTTCACTTACAGATCATTAGGTGAAACCAATCTTAGACAATGATTATATGTGAAAGCAGTTGCGTTTGTTCCCTGGAACTAGTGATGGGCTTGCACTTCAAAGCTGAATATCTTGGTGCATTCATACAGTGTTAGGTCAATGCAGTTGTTTGAAAATTATAGTAAGGGAAACAAGGGCTTGGTCACCATTTAAGGAAGTACCTGCATTGGTTTTGAAAACTGAGGTTCCTAGTGAATTCCCACAGTGGTATGCAGAAACGGTGATTTTGCATGCATTGTAACTGAAAACAAGGAAAAAGAGATGTGTTAAACAAGGATATTACTTAGTTTTTAAAATGGATGACCTTGGTGAATTCACAGAGCATTAAGTATTAGCAGTGATTTGGCATTCACTGTACTTAAAACAAGTCATAGCCATGATTTAAACAAGTATATTTCTTAGTTTGGAAAACTGATTATCCTGGTGCATTATCACAGTGTTAGGTAATAGCAGTGATGTGACCTTCACTGTAAATGAAAACCAGTGCATAGCCACGAGACACAGAAATAACTTGCTTAGTATGTAAAATTGATGATCTTGGTACATTCACAAAGAATTTGTTAATAGCAGAGTTTTGGCATTCACTGTAAGTGACACAAAGGTATAGCACCAGTTAAACTAGGAAAGGACTAGCTAAGGGAAACTAATAATCAGGTGCATTCACAGGGCATTATGTAGTAGCAGAGATTTGACATTGGGTGTTAATGAAAACCAGGGAAAGCAGGCAATACAGAAGAAATTTGCTAGATTTCTACAACTGATATTCTTGGATCACTTACAGATCATTAGGTGAAACCATTCTTTAGACACTGATTATAAGTTAAAACAGGCACACTTGTTCCCTGAAACCAGTGATGGGCTTGGATTTCAAAGCTGAAGATTTTGGTGTGTTCACACAGTGTTAGGTAAATGCAGGGATTTGAAAAGAATAGTAAGGGAAAACAAGGGCATTGCCAGAGTTTAAGCAAGTAACAGCCTTGGTTTTAAAAACTGAGGTTCCCAGTGAATTCCCACAGTGGTAGGCAGAAATAGTGATTTGGCATGCACTGTAACTGAAAATAAGGATATAGAGTTGAATTAAACAAGCATAGTTCTTAGTATATAAAACAGATGACCTTGGTGCATTCAGGAAGCATTAGGTATTTCCAGTGATTTGGCATTCTTTGTAACTGAAAACAAGGGCATAGCCATGATATAAACAAGTATATTTCTTAGTTTAGAAAACTGATCATGCTCATGCATTCACACAGTGTTAATTAATAGCAGTGATGTGGCATAATTTGTAACTGAATGCAAGAGCAGAGGCATGAGACAGACAAAAAACTTGCATGGTTTGTAAAAATGGTGATCTTAGTACATTCACACATCATTAGTTAAAAGCAGACCTTGGCATACACTGTAACTGACACAAGGTTATAGCACCAGTTAAACTAGGAAATTACTAGCATTGGGAATCTGATAATCAGGGTACATTCCCAGGGTATTAAGTAGTACCAGAAATTTGCCTTTAGGTGTTAGTGAAATCCAGGGCACAGCAGCCAATAAACAAGTGATTTGCTAGCTTTCCACAACTGATATTCTTGGTTCACTTACAGAGCATTAGGTGAAACCATACTTTAGACATTAATTATGAGTGAAAGCAGGTGCATTTGTTCCCTGGAACCATTGACATATCAGGATTCCAAAGTTGAAGATCTTGATGCGTCCATACAGTGTTAGGTAAATGCAGGGATTTGAAAACAATAGTATGGGAAAACAAGGAAAGGCCACCATTTAAGCAAGTAACTGCGTTGTTTTGAAAACTGAGGTTTGAATTGAATTCCCACAGTGGTAGGAAGAAACAGTGATTTGGCATGCATTTTAACTGAAACAATGAAATAGAGATTAGTTAAAACAGTATATTTCTTTGTAAAATGGAGGATATTGGTGCAATCACAAAGCTTTAGGTAAATGCCAGGATTTGGCATTCATACTAACTGAAAACAAGTGCATACACAGGAGTCAAAGAAGTATATTCCTTAGTTTGGAAAACTGATGGTCCTGATGCATTCATATAGTGTTAGGTAATAGCAGTGATGTGGCATTCATTGTAACAGAAAATCAGTACATAGCCATGAGACAAACAAATAACTTTCTGGTATGTAAAAATGATGATCTTGGTACATACACACAGCATTAGTAAAAAGCAGAGGATTGGAAATCACTGTACCTGACACAAGGGTACAGCACCAGTTAAACTAGGGAAGTACTAGGTTTGTTAAGCTGATAATCAGGGTGCATTCACAGGACATTAAGTAGTAGTGGAGATTTCACATTGTGTGTTTTTGAAAACAATGGCACAGCAGCTAAAAAAGAAGTAATTTGCTTGCTTTCCACAACTGATGTTCTTTGTTCACTTACAGAGAATGACATGAAACCAATCTTTAGACATTGATTATATGAGAAAAGAGGTTTATTTGTTTCCCTGAACCAGTGAGAATCTTGGATTTCAAAGCAAGAGATCTTGGTGCATTCATAGAGCGTTAGGTAAATGCAGGGATTTGAAAAGAACAGTAAGGGAATACAATGGCATGGCCTCCATTTAAGCAATTAACCTCCTTGGTTTTGAAAACTGAAGTTCCTAATGAATTCCTACACTAGTAGTCAGAAACAGTGATTTGGCATGCACCATAACTGAAAACAAGGATATAGATTTGAGTTAAACATTATAGTTCTTAGTTTGTAAAACGGATGACCTTGGTGCATTCATGGAGCGTTAGGTATTAGCAGTGATTTGGCATTCATTGTAACTGAAAACCTGGGCTTAGCCACAAGTTAAGCAAGTATATATCTTCGTTTGGAAAAATGATGATCCTGGTGCATTGACAAAGTTTTAGGTAACAGCAGTGATGTGGTCTTCTTTTTAACTAAAAACAAGCGGATGCTCGTGAGACAAATAACTTGCTTGGTATATAAAACTGATGATCTTGGTATATTCTCACAGGATTAGTTAATACCAGAGGTTTACCTTTCTCTGTAACTGACAGAAGGGTATAGTTCCAGTTAAAATTTGAAATTACTAAGTTTGGGAAACTGATAATCATGGTACATTCACAGGACATTAAATAGTAACAGAGATTTGACATCGGGTGTTAGTGAAATCCAGGGCACAGCAGCCAATAAGGAACTAATTTGATAGCTTTCCACAACTGATATTCTTGGTTCATTTACAGAACTTAAGTTCAAACTAATCTTTAGACATTGATTTTAAGTAAAAACAGGCACTTTTTATCCCTGGTACCAGTGAAGGTTTGGATTTCATAGCTGACGATCTTGGTGCATTCCTTAAGTTTTAGGTAAATGCATGGATTTGAAAAGAATAGTAAGGGAAAACAAGGGCATGGTCTCCATTTAAGCAAGTATCTGCATTGTTTTTCAAATCTGAGGTTACCAGTGAATTTCCACAGAGGTAGGCAGAAACAGTGATTTGGCATGCATTGTTACTGGAATCAAGGACATAGAGTTGTGTTAAACAAGTATAGTTCTTAGTTTGTAAAATCGATGACCTTAGTGCAATCATGGAGCAATAGATATTAGCAGGTATTTATCATTCATTGTTACTGAAAACAAGGGCATAGCCATGAGTTAAAAAAGTTATTTCTTAGTTTGGAAACTAATGATCCTGGGGCATTCATACCGTGTTAAGTAATAGCAGCGATGTGGCCTTCATTGTAACTTAAAACCAGGGCATAGTCGTGAGATAAACAAATAACTTGCTTGGTATGTAAAACTGATGATCTTGGTACATTTACACAGCATTAGTAAATAGCAGAGTTTTGGCATTCACTGTAACTGACACAAAGCTATTGCACTAGTTAAACTAGGAAATTAGTAGGTTTGGGAAACTGATAATGAGGGTGCATTCACAGGACATTAAGTAGTAGCAGAGATTTGGCATTGTGTTTGTGAAAACTAGAGCATAGCAGCCTGTAAAGAAGTAATTTGCTAGCTTTCCACAACTGATGTTCTTGGTTCACTTACAGAGCATTAGGTAAAACCAATATTTATGGATTGATTATAAGTGAAAACCTGTGCCTTTGTTACCTGGAACCAGTGATGGGCTTGGATTGAAAGCTGAAGATCTTGGTGCATTCATACATTGTTAAGAAAATGCAGGGATTTGAAAAGAATAGTAAGGGAAAACAGGGCATGGCCAGCATTTAAGCAAGTAACTGCCTTGGTTTTGAAAACTGAGGTACCCAGTAAATTCACACCGTGGTAGGCAGAAACAGTGATTTGGCATGCATTGTAATGGAAAACAAGGACATAGAATTGATTTAAACAAGTATAGTTAATAATTAGTCAAAGGGATGACCATGGTGCATTCATGAACCGTTAGGCATTAGCAGTGATTAGGCATTCATCGTAAATGAAAACAAGGGCATTGCCATGACTTAAACAACTATATTTCTTAGTTTAGGAAAACTGATGGTCTTCGTGCATTCACACAGTGTTAGGTAAGAGAAGTGATGTGGCCTTCAATTTAACTGAAAACCAGAGTATACCTGCGAGGCAAAGAAACCACTTGCAAGCAAAACTGTATGAAAAACTGATGTTCTTGTTACATTCACACAGCATTAGTTAAAAGCAGAAGTTTGGCATTCACTGTAACTGACACAAGATCATAGCACCAGTTAAAGTAGGAAATTACTAGGTTTGGAAAACTGATAATCAGGGTGCTTTCACAGGGCATTAAATAGTAGCAGAGATTTGGCATTGCATGTTAGAGAAAACCAGGACCCAGCAGCCAATAAGGAAGTAAATTGCTAGCTTTCCACAACTGATGCTCTTGGTTCACCTATAGAGCATTAGGTGAAACAAATCTTTAGACTATGATTATCAGTGAAAATAGTTTCATTTGTTCACTGGAACCAGTGATGTGTTTGGATTCAAAGCTGAAGATCTTGGTGTGTTCATACTGTGTTAGGTTAATGCAGGGATTTAAAAAGAATAGTAAGGGAAAACAAGGGCATGGTCACCATATAGGCAAGTAACTGCCTTAGTTTAGAAAACTGACTTTCCTAGTGAATTTCCAAAGTGGTAGGCATAAAGAGTGATTGGCATGCAGTGTAACAGAAAACAAGGACTTAGAGATGAGTTAAACAAGTACATTTCCTTATTTGTATAATGGATCACCTTGGTACATTCACAGAGTGGTAGGTATTAGCAGTGATTTGGCATCATTGTAACTGAACCTGAGGGCATATGCACTAGTTAAACAAGTATATTTCTCAGTTTGGAAAACTGATCTTCCTGGTGCATTAAAACAGTGATATATTATAGCAGTGATGTGGCCTTCATTGTAACTGAAAACCAGTGCATAGCCACGAGACAAACAAATAACTTGCTTGGTATGTAAACTCATGATCTTGGTACATTCACACAGCATTAGTTAATAGCAGAGTGTTTGCATTCACTGTAACTGACACAAGGTTATAGCCCAAGTTAAAGTAGGAAGTTAATAGTTTTGAGAAAATGATAATCAGGGTGCATTCACAGAGCATTAAGTAGTAATGGAAATTTGGCTTTGGGTGTTAATGAAAACCAGGGCATGGCAGCCAATAAAGAAGTAATTTGCTAGCTTTCCACAACTGATGTTCTTGGTTCACTTACAGAGTATTAGGTGAAACCAATCTTTTGACATTGAATATAAGAGAAAACAGATGCATTTCTTCCCTGGAACCATTGACGTGCTTGGATTTCAAAGCTGAAGTTCTTGGTGTGTTCATACAGAGTTAGGAAAATGCAGGAATTTGAAGGAATAGAAGGTAAAACAAGGGAATGGTCACAATTTAAGCAAGTAATTGCCTTGGTTTTGAAAACTGATGTTCCCAACGAATTCCCTATGTGCTAGGCTGAAACAGTGATTTGGCATGCATTGTAACTGGAAACAAGGACATAGAGTTTTGTTAAACAAGTATAATTCTTAGTTTGTAATGCTGATGACCTTGGTGTATTCATGGAGCATTAGGTATTTGCAGTGATTTGGCATTCATTGTAACTGAAAAGAAGGGCATAGCCATGAGTTAAATAAGTATAGTTCTTAGATGGGACAACTGATGGTCCTGGTGCATTCACTCCGTGTTAGGTAATTGCATTGATGTGGAATTCATTGTAACTGAAAACGAGTGCAGAGGCATGAGACAAAGAAGTAACTTGCTTGGTATGGAAACCTGATGATCATGGTAAATTCACCCAGCATTAGTTAACAGAAGAGGTATGGCATTCACTGTAACTAGACACAATGGCATAGCACTAGTCAAACTAGGAAATTGCTAGCTTTGGGAAACTGATAATCAGCTGCATTCACAAGACATTAAGCAGTAGGAGAGATTTGGCTTTGGGTGTTAGTGGAAAACAGGGAACAGCAGCCAATAAAGAGGTAATTTGCTAGCTCTCCACAACTGATGTTCCTGGTTCACTTCCAGAACATGAGTTGAAACCAATCTTTAGACATTGATCACTAGTGAAAACAGGTGCATTTGTTCCCTGGAACCAGTGATCGGCTTGGATTTTAAAGCTGAAGATCTTGATGTATTCATACAGATTTATGTAAATGCAGGTATTTGGAAAGAATAGTTAGGGAAAACAAGGGCATGACCTCCATTTAAGCAAGTAACTGACATGATTTTGAAAACTGAGGTTCCCAGTGTTTTCCCACAGTGGGGTCAGAAACAGTGATTTAGCATGCATTGTAACTGAAAAAAAGTTCTTGTACTTGAGTAAAATAAGTATTGTTCTTAGTTTGTAAAACGGATGACACTGGTGCATTGACAGATGGTTTGGTATTTGCAGTGATTTGGCATGCATTGTAACTGAACACAAGGACATAGAGTTGAGTTAAATAGTTCTTAGTTTGTAAAATGGATAACCTTGGTGCATACATGGAGTGTTATGTATTAATAGTGATTTGGCATTCATTGTATTTGAAAACAAGGGAATAGCCACATGTTAAACAAATATATTTCTTAGTTTGAAAAACTGATGGTCTGGGTGCATTCACAGAGTGATAGGTAAAAGCAGTGATGTGGCCTTCATTGTAACTGAAAACAAGTGCATAGCCGTGAGTCAAACAAATATCTTGCTAGGTATGTAAAACTGATGATCCTGGTACATTCACACAGCATTAGTTATTAGCTGAGTTTTGGCATTTGCTGTAACTGAAACAAGGGTATACCCCAGTTATGCTAGGAAATTATTGGTTTGGGAAACTGATAATCAGCGTTCACTCCCAGGGCTGGTAGTTGTAGCAGAGATATGGAATTGCAAGTTAGTGAAAACCAGGGAACAGCAGCCAATAAAGAAGAAATTTGTCAGCTTTCCACAACAGATCTTCTTGGTTCACTTAAAGAGCCTTGGTGTAACCAATCTTTAGATATGGATTATAAGTGAAAACAGGTACATCTGTTCCCTGGAAACAGTGACCTGCTTGGATTTCAAAGCTGAAGATCTTGGAGTGTTCATACAGTGTTAGGTAAATGCAGGGATTAGAAAAGAATAGTAAGGGAAAACAAAGGCATGGCCTCCATTTAAGCAAGTAACTGCCATGGATTTGAAAATTGAGTTTCTCAGTGATTTCCCACAGTTGTATTCAGAAACAGACATTTTGCGTGTATTTTAACTGAAAACAAGGACATAGATTTGAGTTAAACAAGTATAATTCTTAGTTTGTAAAATGAATGACCCTGGTGCATTCACGGAGCGATAGGTATCAGCAGTGATTTGTCATTCATTTTATCTGAAAAGAAGGGCATAGCCATGAGTTAAGGAGGAATATTACTTTGTTTGGAAATATGATGGTCTTTGTGCATTCACACAGTGTTACATAATAGTCATGATGTGGCTTTCATTGTAACAGAAAACCGGTGCATAATTTTCTTGGTATGAAAATCTGATAATCTTGGTATATTCACAGAGCATTATTTCATAGCAGAAGTTTGGCATTCACTGTCATTGACACAAGGGTATAGCACCAGTTAAACTAGTAAATTACTGGCTTGGGAAAGTGATAATCAGGGAGCATTCACAGGGCATTAAGAAGTAGTGGGGTTTTGGCATTGGGTTTTAGTGAAAATGAGGGCACAGCAGCCAAAAAAGGTGTAAATTGCTAGCTTTCCAAAACTAATGTTCTTGTTTCACTTACAGAGCATTTGGTGAAACCAAACTTCACACATTGATTATAAGTGAAAACAGGTGCATTTGTTCCCTGGAATCAATGAAGGGCTTGGATTTCAAAGCTGAAGATCTTGGTGCATTCATACAGTGTTAGGTAAATGCAGGGATTTGAAAAGTATAGTAAGGGAAAACAAGGGCATCATCACCATTTAAACAAGTAACTGCTTTGGTTTTGAAAACAGTGGTTCCCAGTGAATTCCCACAGAGGAAGGCATAGAGTGATTTGGTATGCATTGTAACTGAAAACAGGGACATAGAGATAAATTAAACAAGTATATTTCTTAGTTTCTAAAACGGATGACCTTGGTGCTTTCACGGAGTATTAGGTATTATCAGTGATTTGGCATTCAGTGTAACTGAAAACAAGGGCATAGCCATGAGTTAAACAAGTATATTTCTTAGTTTGGAAAACTGATGGTCCTGGTCCATTCACTCAGTGTTAGTTTATAGCAGTGATTTGGCCCTCTTTGTATCTGAATTCCAGTGCAGAGGCATGAGACAAACAAATAAGTAGCTTGGATTGTAAAATTGATGATCTTGGTACATTCCCACAGCATTAATTAATAACAGGGGTTTGGTCTTCACTGTAATTGATAATAAGGTATAGCACCAGTTAAATTTGGAAATAACTAGGTTTGGGAAACTGATATTCAGGGTACATTCACAGGGCATTAAAGAGTAGTGGAGATTAGTCATTGGGAGTTATTGAAAACCAGGGCACAGCAGCCAATACAGAAGTAACTTCCTAGGTTTCCACAATGATGTTCTTGGTTCATTTCCAGAGCATAAGGGGAATGCAATCTTTAAACATTGATTATAAGTGAAAACAAGTGCATTTGTTCCCTGGAACCAGTGTCGGGCTTTGATTTCAAGATGAAGATCTTGGTACATTCTTACAGTGTTAGGTAAATGCATGGATTTGAAAAGAATAATAAGGGAAGACAAGGGCATGGCCACCATTTAAGCATGTAACTGCCTTTGTTTTGAAAACTGAGTTTCCCAGTGAATTCCCACAGTGGTAAGCAGAAACCGTGATTTGGCATGCATTGTAACAGAACACAAGGACATAGATTTGAGTTAAACAAGTATAATTCTTAGTTTGTAAAACAAATCACCCTGGTGCATTCATCTAGCGATAGGTATCAGCAGTGATTTGTCATTCATTGTTTGGAAATATGATGGTCTTTGTGCATTCACACAGTGTTACATAATAGTCATGATGTGGCTTTCATTGTAACAGAAAACCAGTGCATAGCCATGACACACAAAAAATGTCTTCCTTGTTGTGTAAAACTGATGACCTTGGTACATTCAGCAGATTTTGTCAATTGCAGGGTTTTGGCATTCACTGTAAGAAACACAAGGGATTAGCACCAGTTAAACTAGGAAATTACTAGGTTTGGGAATCTGATAATCAGGGTGCATTCAAAGGGTATTAAGTAGTGGCCAAAATTTGAAATGGTGAATTAGTGAAAACCAGGGCACAGCAACCAATAAAAAATAACTTGCTAGCTTTCCACAACTGATATTCTTGGCTCACTTATGGAGGATTAGTTGAAACCAATCTTTAGACATTGATTATAAGTGAAAAGAGGTGCATTTGTTCCCTGGAACCAGTGATGGTCAAGGATTTCAAAGCTGAAGATCTTGGTGTGTTCATACAATGTTAGGTAAATGGGGGGATTTGAAAAGATTAGTAAGGGGAAACAAGGGCATGGCCAACATTAAAGCATGTAACAGCCATTGTTTTGAAAACTGAGGTCCCCAGTGAATTCCCACAGTGGTAGACAGAAACAGTGATTTGGCATGCATTGTAAATGAATTGAGTTAAACAAGTATAGTTCTTTCTTTGTAAACCAGAAGACATTGGTGCATTCATGGAGC
>PVKH010021018.1:0-14442 GCA_004027955.1 Chaetophractus vellerosus | reverse complement strand
TGGTGGCTTTTTGCCTTGCCCACGGCGGCTCCGGCCCGCCCACGGCGGCTTGCCTTTCTCAAGGCCGTCTGCCCGCTCGGAGAGGTCCCCGGGAACCGAACCCGGGCCCGGGGCCTCCCATGTGGTACACCGGCGAGCTCTTTATCCACTGAGCTATCTAGCCGGGCCCATGTCTATATTCTTTTGAAAAAAATTAGGAACAGAGAAAAGGAAAGCGATAGGAAGAGAAAAAGAATAATAGTAATGATAATAGTAAAATTTAGATGTTCCATACAAGACCTAGGAACTTGAATAATTAGTACAAGGAAGAAACAAACAGTGAAACAAAGGAAGGGGAAACAACAAACAACAAACACAACTGCAGCAACTTGTTTAAAAAAAAGGAGAAAGAAGAAAAAAAGTTCAAAATACAGAAATAAACACAGAAAAACAGCCTTCCCTCTTAGATATCTAAGAATTTTCTCTGGGCTGCTGGTATTCATCAATCAGTCACCCTGCAGCCTGCCCTCTGTAGGTTTTTAACCAGGTTTTAGTGAATAAAATAAGGAAAATAAAAAAGGAAACTTTTTTAAAAATAAGAGATCTAAGAAAAGATAATACAAAGAGAATGTCTATTTGTTCCCTGTCATAAAGTTTCAGCTGGATGCCTGATAACCCAGGGGATCACTTCTCAGAGAAGAGCCAGGAATCCAACCAGGGACCTTGTTTATGCTAGGTAGGAATTCTTCCACTGAGTTAACTTGTCTCCTTAGGTTAGTTAGCCTTTTACAAGGTTATATACCCCTTTTCCCTCCCAAGGGTTAGATTCCCTGCAGTCTGCCGGAGTCCTGCTGAGAAGTCACCTCTCGATCTCTGCCTCCTCTCTGTTGTAATTCCACTCTTCATTAGGCAGCTGGGCATGAAAACTTGCCTGAGGAGAAACCCCTCCCCTATCCCTGTCAAGTCAGATTCTCTTCAAATATTCAAGGGGGGCTTGGATGGCTAAACTCTTCCAACTTCAGGAGTGAGAGACTCATGATTTTCCTTCGGTGGCTTTATCTTTCCAGTATCCTATTAGATGACTCAGATCATCTTTCTGTTCTATATATAACCAAAGGAGCTGACAAGGAGGAAGGCTCTGTTCTCCTCTCAGATACAATTAGCCAGGAGTTTTACCCTCATTTAATATCTCAAGGGTAGGGGAAGGGCGCCCTTCTCGGCAGCCAGGAGGTTTAATAACTCAGAGCTTGTTGTTTCTGCTTCTTTGTCTCTTTGTCCCTCACTCTTCTGGGAGTTGCAAAGCAGTGTCCTGGTCTGCTGTACCCCAAAGCAGGTCTCCAAGGCAGCCTTTGGCTCTTTCTCCATTGTTTTAATGAGAGCTAAGGCTTATCAGCTATGTTCCCTATCTATGCCTTTTAAATTGTTCTTTACAAAATCTTTAAAAAGAGCAACAGGCCAAAATGAATGTAAAAATATTTAACTTACTATTTTTTCCAGACATAAAGTCATGAAAATTATAAAATTAGGAAAACAATTTGCAAATGTCATACCAAATAAGTTTTTATTCATATTCTGTTTCTAAAATGCATCCTTTAGGGTTAACGTTAGTATTTAATATATTTAATTTATAATGACAATGAAAATAGTTTGTAAGAACATAATATAAAATTATTTAATACCATTATTAATTGATGTCAGTCACATTTATTTTTCTGTAATTTAAATTCCTCCTAAGGAAAAAAACATATATATATTATATGCCAATCACTATCCTAAGTACTGTAATATACAGAAGAATTGATTTATGCTTTATTCTCAAGAAATTTAGATTTGGTATACAGAGATATAAAGAAATATATATAATATTATAAAATATTATCTGTGGATAAGAATATATTATAAAATTTAAATGTAAAGTATTGTACTAGAAAGAATATAAACACTGCTGTATTTTCATCATATAACAGGCACCTCTTTATTCCAGAAGTTTTTTTTTTTTTTAAGTAGGTAAATTGTCCCACTACTGATGGGTAGAATGAGATTGGCCCTGAGGCCACTGTATCCTGATATCTCTATTAGCCAAACAGCTTGCTAAGAGCTATGGAAGACACCTAAACAGCTTAAGTAAGCTTTCTCATTCTTTCATCAAATAAGATCATCTATATATTTTGAATTTCTCTGTACAAAATCTTCAAGCTGCTCCTGCTGCTAACAACACTGTTGGACTACCAGGAGGGAAATTATATAGGTAAAAAGATCACTACTTTCCTCTTCAACATTTAACGAAGAGATACATTAGATGTGCATGAGATCAATCATGAAGGGTTAAATAATAATAAGTAAAATGCTGAAATAACTGGCTATGAAAAAAACATGTGGGGCCAGCTGTAGCCCAGTTGGTAGGGCACCAGTTTACCACATAGGAGGCCCCGGGTTCAGTTCCTGGGACCTCCTTGAGCAGGCAGACCACCTTGAGAAGGCAAACCATCGTGGGCAGGGCAAAAAGCCTCTGCGGGCAGGGCAAGCTCACACCACGCGGTGAGCTGACTCAGCGAGTCGCAGCACAGGGTGGGGGATGACCAGCAGACATGAAAGAATGCAAAAATGAACACAGCAAGAACAACCAGAAAGGGGGGGGATATGTAATAAATTTTTAAAAAATTGAAAAAAAAATGTGTGAAGAATGTGTTTATGTGCTTTTTATCCTAATTTGATTATCTTAACAATGTATTCTTACATATTCATTATTATTTAAAAATGTATTTTCTACAAAATCCCAGGTTTCCAATTAAAATGCACATAGAATATGAATGGATTCTATAAGAATTTATAAGAAAAATATCATGTAATATAAAACCATTTATTTGATTAAATAAATATAAATAAAATCACATTTCCTGAGGCTAGTATCAAATTTTACAGGTAAAGTTATACGGTTCCTTTTATAATAAATGCTATCCCTCTTTTTCTTTCTACTCAGTTGAATCTTCTCCCCTATTACTCCATGTTTGGACAATTAGATATCCTGTGTAGAGGAGAAAAGTCTCAGGGACATGTTCCACATTTCTTCCTACTGATAAGACATAATTTGGCAACAGTATTTAAATATTATGTTAGTCAGGTGAACTTCAAACTTTTGGTAAATACACAAAGGTGGGAACTGCTATAGCTACCTATTAAAATTCTCACATTGTATTTTTGGCTTATATATTCCAATATATTTGTAAAACAAGTTTGTAAAATAAATGTTCATTAGTATATAGAAGAGCATTTTTGTTAGTCCACAGTTTTATTTTTTGTGCTAAATACATACAATTGATTATTGCTGTACTAATAGGATTTATTTTTCAAATTTTTAATTCAACCATGTAAATTAACATGTTCCCATATGCCCAGGGCCTCAAGCCATTTAGGAAAAAAGCTGCTGAATTTTAATAAGTTCTCATTCTCCCCTTCCTAATAGGTATTCATAAGATTTATCTTAATACAACTGTACATGGAATAAGCAGTACTATGAAGAGGAGAGTTCTCCTATGTTGGTTCCTTTGATCAATTCAGTAACAAAAACTGAATAAAAATTTTAAGATAAAACTTCATTAGAATGGATTTGGTGTATAACACACATTCTATAGTCACATTCATGTATTTTTCTTATTATATGTTTTTTTAAAAACTTAATGTCCTAGTTTGTCTTTTGTGGACCCCAGAAAATTATGCTCTTAAGCTAACCCATACCTGTGCCTGTAAACATAATAGGGTTGGGGCCTTTTGATTAGATTCATTTAAAGGACCTTTGATTAGATTATTTGATTAAGTTGCTTTAAGACCTTTGATTGGACTATGTCAGTGAGGCATGACCCAGGTTGGGTCTTGCCCCTCTTGCTGGGGTCTTATATAAACTGAGAACTAGAAGCAGAAACACACAGAGAAAGACAGCTGCCACTTTGGCCCTCACATGCGAGAGAGAGGACTTTAGGAACAGCAGAAATAAGCCACCATCTTGCCTTGCCTTGCCTGGAAGATCCAGGACTCCAGGATCTGCCAGCCAATAACCTTTGCTGAGAAACCATCTCTGAAAGTGCCTTGATTTGGACATTTCACTGCCTTGGAACGGTAAACTTTCCCCCTAATAAATTCCCTTTATAAAAGCCAGCCCATTTCTGGAAATTTTGCATCAATAGCTTTAGCAAACTAAGACACTTAGTAATATTGTAATTGTTTGAAAAACCTGTTAAGAGATATTGAGTTAGCAAGAATTATTCATTTACTTACATGTTTGCTTTAAAATTTTGCATATAATTTTGCAAGTCTATTCAAACCAGCATATAGGGACAATATATATTTCCATAACAAGATTATGCATCAGCTTTAAGTTATTTTCCCTCCTAGACTCAAGTAATCAAGTCTACCTGTTCTAACCAAATAATGAGGGATCAATGTGTGGCTCTGTAGCATATTTCTCCACAGCAAGTGCCAATTTATTATTATTATCTATTAGCCAAACTAAATCTGAAAGAAAGACTTATAACAAACCATTATATATAGTATTAAGTACATTCCTACTCCATGATTTTTTTTCTTATTGAAACCCCTAGTTATTTTTTTTAAACTGGAAAACCATAGTTTGAATCCCACCCTCATTTTCTATCTGCTCATTTGGACCTTGGCTTCGATCTAAAATATAGTAGAATCAGTTGAAAATCTGAAAAACTTGGCTAATAAATACCAAAATCAACCAACTTAATCCTCTCTAATACTATACAGATCTTACAGAGGATATCACATGTGTCCCATCCAGTTTAAGTCTGACTACATGAAAACACTGTATAATTTCTTATACTTTCTTGTCTCTTAAAGTTAAAGTTGATATAAAGTCAAAAAATGCAAATTCTTAGATTTCTCAATGTTTGCAATTTGCTGGTAAAGTGACCATAACTATTCATATTTATCTTGGGATTCTTACTAAAAATTAAAATTAAAATTTTGGTTGCCAAAATTAGTCACAGAAGTACTTTCTGAGCCAATTATTTGAATGTTCTTAAAAGATAATGAGGAACTCATAGAGACTGAATCTAGAATACAGGTTACCAGGAAAGGGAGGGGGGACAGGGAATGGGAAGTTAAAGCTTTAAATGTACAGGGTTCCTATTTGGAATTATGGAAATGTTTTTTTAATAGTTGGTGGTGATGTTAGTACAATAGTGTGAATGCAATTAAGAGCACTGAGTATTATTAAAAGGGAGAAACATTAGATTGTATATATGATAACAGAATAAAATTTTTAAAAAGCCATGGAACTACTCTACACAAACAGTGAAATTTAAATTAAACCATGGAATTTAATAAATAGTACAATTATTAAAATGTGCTATCATCAATTGTAGCAAGTGTTCCACACCAATGCAAAGGGTTGGGGGTGGGGTGGTATGGGAACCCTGTATTTTATGCATGACTCTTCTGTAGACCCACAACTTCTCCAATAAAGAAAAAGAAAAGATAATAAGGAGAGGCAAAATGTCACTTATAAATATAATAAAAAGTTGCCAGTGAATTTTTTCAGAACCATCACACAAGGTAAATTGCCCTGATCCATGTCCAATCCATGCCTCACCAAGGTGACCAACCCACATTGCCCATCAAGCCTCTAATTAGTCATGCTTAGCTTGATACACTATACAGAGTCACTTGTCCTAAACCCACCCCTATAAAATGGACAAACCGAAATCCAATCAATAGGACTCAAGCTAAATTCCTTTTTTATGTCTATAAAAATCACCTGCCAACTCTTAAAGCCCAATATCACTTCCATTTTTGTAAATGATAGGCTGCCTGGCTGTAGCAAACTTTTGGTATCCTGAATAAAATGTTGTAATCTGAAAACTTGACTCTGATTTGTCTTTCTACAAGTATGTGGGTCTCCTGAGATATAGAAGGTGCCCCTTGGTGCTGCAGGCTCCAGTGACCAGCCAGGTGTGGCACCTGTGACAGACCCCCTGTGTCTCCTGCCACAACTCAATATCCCACAGCATCCTATATCTGAACTCCACAGTTTATATTGAGTTCATTGGGACTTTGGTTTAGGTTCCTTTGGCTTTGGTTCTATCTTCATACCTTCCATTTGCTAGCTCAGAATTGAAAACTTGAATGCAAACTGAATTAAGCCCTAAAATTAAAGATTTCCCCAAACAAGACCCACAAATATTCTTTAAAGGATTCAGAATTCTTTTGAGTGCCTATGATCCAGGGCTACCTGACTTAAATCAGCTTTTGTATGCACATTGGTCAGAAACTTAAGTGCTAAATCCTAGATGGGAAAACCTGCTTGGACTGACTCAGAAAGGAACCTGCAGGATCCCTCTTTCCACAATAAATCTGAGGATTAAAAAAAACCCCAAAATAGGGCAAAGTTTCTATAAGATTACACATGGCAAAGAAAACCCTAACAGTCTCCTCCACAAATACCTATGGGAAAGTTTTAGCCTTCAAATTAAGCAAATAACCTCAACTTTTCAGAATAGAATTCTAGTAACTTAAAAAGTGGGGCAAAGACAAAAGCCAGCTCTTTTACATTAATTAGTGAGATTTGTATTTCTATATTTCTGAGTAAATTTGACTCATGATTGAAAATGTTAAGGTATAAGTACTCTATTTCTGTTCGCCTCTATGTTTATGTATGTATTACATGACTGTTGTTTTCTTAACCCCAGGTGACATTAACAAATCAATTTATAAAATTACTCAAAGGAACTGTATTCAAATTGCCTTAAAGATGAATTGGTTCTTATGTAAACTAAATGGTCCTAAAATACCAGAAATTAAGGAAACTGAACTTGTAATACTTCCTATATCAAAGTTTAATAAAAACAGCTATGTTTCCTGGGTTATCAGTGTTAAATACAATATAAGCATGCATTTTATGTTACTTGGAGATATTTTTTCTCAACTTATACAGGTTTACTGATCAAATAAGCTAGTATTACATCTAGTAGATATTTAAGATGATGAAAAATGTAAATTTGCATTTGACCAAACTTAGTCATTATTCTGACAAGGATTATTTCAATAGTAATTCTGTTTTGTAGGATGGCAGCTTAAAGATAGACTCCAAGATCTTTTGAAGACTTAAAAGCTTAGGCTTAGGTAAGTTATTTATGCAGGTTAAGCAGGATGTGTTTTTGTTAAAAAAAAAAAGAGAAGAGTCGCAGAAGAGGAATTTTATTTCTTGTGATCAAAGTTGGGTAAGATTTTGTAGGTTTGTTTATAATAATTTTATTGACTTTCATATTAAACAATATATTCATGCAAAACTAGAATTTGCTTTTCTCTCTATTACAATGATAAATTTTTCTTATTCATGCAAAACTAGAATTTGCTTTTCTCTCTATTACAATGATAAATTTTTCTTGAATTATTTGTCTGATATTAGGAAAAGACTGTAAAAGGTTTTCCTTTGATCTTTTGAGTAATAAGGCAAAGATTCTGTCTTACCAGAATAATTTCCAGTGCTTTACATTGACCTTATCATCCATTATTGTTTAAGAGAACAAGCTTTCTTAAAGAACTAGGTATGTGGGTTTTTAAAAAATGTCATTTTGGTTGAATAGAGAGCCAAAACTGTTTCACAGTAACCTATGACCCTATTTAATCAAGTGTTCAAATCTTACATGTTTTGACATTTTGTCTTCCCAAAAGCAAATCCTAAATGATATCTCCTTGATCTCAAAATCTTTTTGTGGATTTTGGAGATTTGGGGATTTGTTCTTTTTAAAAAAAAGAGGTGCTAAAAATAGGTTTATTTGATACATTATGATTTGCATGGGTTCTGTTGTCAATTTAAAATGGATTTTCTATTCTTCTTTTGCTTAATTTGTATGGGTAAAATATTATTCATAAATGTCTCAGAATATGTGTAGAATTCCTAGAGATCTTTCAAGGTTCTCACTATCCATGATATGTTTTGATATTGATCTGATGGATATTAGACAACAATAGAGTGTTACTCGTCATAATTTTAGTTATTCTGAAAAAATGTTACCTACCACACAAACAACCATATTTCCTTATCAATTACATTGTTTTGTTCTGTTGTTTCCCTGAAAGTGCTTGCAATAAGCTACAGCTCAGAGTTTCATCTTCAACAAAAAGGGTTTTAAATGAGAAGCAAGGCTAATATATTCATCATGGTCTACCTGTCAATTACGTAACCCTGATAAAACTGTACAGGTGGGGCAGGGTCACATGCTTCAACTGACCTGGCCATTTGAACACCTTCAAATGGATTTTATACAGCTACCCACTTCTGTGAGATGTGAATATGTGCTTGGTATCATATATCTATTTTCTGGATAGATAGAGGCTTTTATTTGTTACAAGGCTACCACCCTCTCAGTAGCTAAAAATCTAATAGACTTTGTTTTCCTCCTCTGGGGAATTCCTAGTAGTCTCACAAAGAATAGAAGCACTCACATTTCTATAATAGAGGAACTTTGCAAGGTCTTACCCATCAACCAAAAGCTTTACTGTCCCTGCTATCCTCAATAGTCAAGAAAAGTAACAAGAACAAATGATATCTTAAAACTTAAATTAGCTAAATTATCTGAATCCCTCTCATTGCCTTGGCCTACAGTTCTTCCTTTAGCCTTGATGGTCATAAGATCCAGGCCATTGGAAAAACACCATGATCCCCTGTGAAATGGGAAGATCTATGCGGCTTACTATTTCTCCTAGTATACCATACTGTAACCTATTACAATCTGATATTGCTAGATATTATAAGGAACTGATTGCCTATACCCAGTTCCACCATTCCCAGATCTGGGCTAACTTTTCTGAAATTCCTCTATAGCAAATCTACATGACCTTCAACATGAAGATGTGGTATACTGGAAGAGACATCAACAAAAATTTGCTTTAGAACCTACATGGAAAGTAACTTTTCTAGTCATATTAATCACCATTATGGCAGTAAAACTGCAGGAAATTTATCCCTAGCTTTACATGTCACAACTAAAATGTGCTCCAAGCTCTTGGGAGGTCACTTCCATTTCAGAACTCAAACTAAGATGACATCTGATGTGGAGAGCTAATCCAGGATGAGTGGCACTAGTAAACCAACCCTTACAAAGGCCAACCCTGTCTACAATAAGACCAAGTTGTTGGGTCTCAACAGGGTCCCAAAGTTCTACATGATCTAACTGTGTGTCTCCCTGCTCTCACCAGATATATACTCCCATTCAGCAGAATAAGCTCCCTTTTGGCCATTTACTCTTTTAGACAGACCAGGTTGAATCCTCAACCTAATAGTCTTCAGTTCCTTGACCACCTGCAAAAGTATTCAAACAAGCCCATCCCATCCTCCTGTGGGAATCAAGTATAACTTACCATCTTGTCATTACAAAATCTGCCTCTCTTAACCGTTTATTCACTCTGCCCCCAAATGCAACTCATACGTGACCCAATTTCATCTGCCCAGTGTTGTGCATTGTGTATTCAGCCATCTCTTAATCTTTGCAGAAGGAGTTTTCTCCTTCATTAATGACATTAAGGAGAAGTGGGAAGAAGAGACAAATATTAAAAGCAAAGATACAAATAGTTGAGGGTAAAAACATAAAAAAGAAATATAATGCAAATAGCAAATATTAGAGAGCTAAAGTAGTTATATTAATATCAGACAAATTAGATTTTTAAAATATTAGAGATAAAGAAAAGCATTTTTTAATGGTAATGGGTCATTCCATCAGAAAGATATAATAATTATAAACATATATATATACCTAACAAATGAATCCCATAATATATCAAACAAAAACTTATATAATTGAAGGGAGAAATAGAAAATTCAACAGTAATAGTTGAAGATTTCAATAGCCCATTTTCTATAATGGATAGAATAACTAAATGGAAGAACATTAAGGAAATAGAAGATTTGAACATCCCTCTAAACAAAATACACCAAGTAGACAGCTGAGAATACTGCACCAAGTAACAGGAAAATAAACATTTTTCTCAAGTGCACATGAAATATTACATGCAGAATGGTCTTATGCTAAGTTACTAAACAAAGCTTTATAACTTTAAAAGGATTGAAAACACACAAAGTTTTTAACTTCTGAAAGGCTAAAACCAAATAAGTTATATTTCAATAACAGAGAATTTTGGAAAATTCATGTATATGTGAAAATTAAGCAAGACACTCCTAAATAACCAATGGATCAATGAACAAATCATAAGGAAACTAAGAAAATATTTTGAGATGAAAGAAAATGAAAACATTACATAGCAAAACTTATGGGAAGCAGGGAAAGCAGGATCCAGAGAAATCATTAGAGCTATAAATACACACATCAATAATCTAAACTTTCAGCTTAGACAGTGAAAAAGAAGAGCAAAATTAATCTATACCAGAATGAAATAAATAAGAATAATTAAAGTAGAAATTAGTGAAACAGATAGTGGAAGAAAGAATAGAGAAAGTCAATGTGACCAAAATTATTTATTTGTAAGTTCAAAAATTTTGACAACCTTTATAAAGCTACAGTAACTAAGAAAAAAAGAGAGAACACACAAATAACTAAAATTAGAAATGAGGACAGAATATTACTACCTACCTTATACAAATTTAAAAAAAAGATTATAAGGTAACAGTATGAACAACTTCTATGCCATCAAATTAGATAATATATGTGAAATGGCTAAATTCCTAGAAACACATAAACTGCCAAAATTGACTCAAGAAGAAATAGACTATCTGAATATATGTATAATATATTTTTTTAAAGATTTATTTATTTTATTACATATCTCCCCTTCCCCCCTCTGCGGCGACGCGCTGAGAGTGGTCACTGCGCAGGCGCGGCTTTACCCGCTTGTGGGCGGTCTCTGCGTCCGTTCACGGCCGGCGCTTGATTCAGTTCGCGGGTGGCTGGCTGCGCTCCATCCGCGGGCGACCTGCCCTGCCCGTGGCAGCTCTTACCCTGTCCGTGGCAGCTTCTTGCCCTGCCCACGGCGGCTCCGGCCCGCCCATGGCGGCTTGCCATTCTCAAGGCGGTCTGCCCGCTAGGAGAGGTCCCCGGGAATTGAACCCAGGGCCTCCCATATGGTATGCCGGCACCCTATCCACTGGGCTATCGAGCCGGCCCCTATATGTATAATATTAAAGAGACTGATTAGTAATAATACTTTTTAAAAGCCTACCCACAAAGAAAGGACAGGCTCAGATAACTTCACTGGTGAATTCTACCAAACATTTAAAGAAAAATTAACTCCAATTCTAAATGGCAATGGGTTTACCCCAGGAAAACAATGTTAGTTTAACATCTGAAAATCGATTAATGTAATGCACCATATCAATAGAATAAAGGTGAAAAACCTACAGGATCATCTCAATAAATGCACAAAAGTATCTGACAAAACCTTACACGCTCTCATGATAAAATCATTTTTTTATTATGTTTCCCCCCCTTTCTGCTTGTTCTTGCTGTGTTGATTTTTGTGTTCTTCTGTGTCTGCTTGTCTCCCCCCAGTTGCGGCAACCCGCCGAGTCAGCTCACCCGGCAGCAGCCTTGCCTGCTCACGGGCGGCTTATCCTCCCCGCGGGGGCTTGTCCTGCCCGTGGCAGCTTTGCCCTGCCATGGCAGCTTGCCTTCTCAAGGCGGTCTGCCCCCTCAAGGAGGCCCCAGGAACTGAACCCAGGGCCTCCCATGTGGTAAACTGGCGCCCTACCAATTGAGCTACAGCCGGCCCCGATAAAATAATTTTTAAAAGCCAGGGATGATCCTCCCTGGCACCAAGGATGGTTGCTGGGCGCTAACTAGTAATGCATTTGGAAGAAGGCCTTGATCAAAAGGGGGAAATTTTAAATACAACTGAGTTTTTATAAATAAGAGATATCAAAGTGAGTCAGGAGGTCATTCCAGAGGTTACACTTATGCTCGTCTTAGAATGATCTCACTGACTGCCGCAGAAAACAGTGCCTTGAGTAGGTAGGCTTCTGAGGGCTTGGGGCATCTAGACACTATAAGTAGGGCAGACAATCTTAGGAATTTAGCATCCTGTCAGTGGGCCTTACTTTGGAATATATGATAAGCCATCCCCCCAATGTATCAGAGTTAGACTCATTTGTAATTTTCCTGCACATGGTTCTTCTGCCCCTTTTGTTTTGACCTGTGATTGGCACTATACTCGTAAGATGTGTGTCCCAGAGATTTGAATCTTCTAGCTGTTCATATGCGGGTTGAGCCTTGAGTCTCAGCAGAGTTGCAGCCAACACCTACACACCAGTTCATCAGACTCAGGCAAAACAACTAGTAGAGGGAAGATGATGGACAATGCCTGTCCCCAAAAGCAGAGAGTGTCTACAACTGCAGGCAAGACAGTTCTACCCATCTGGCCCATGGGTCTAGGCCCCTTCTCAGTTGGGGGCAGGGTGGGCATCACCGTCCCAGAACCCTCAAGACTGACGAATGGATGGACATGGTGGGAGGGGGTACATCTATGGACTAAAGTAGACTTATTGTAATTCTGGTAATGAAATATAACACTGATGTGAAGGCAGTGGTTGCCAGAAGTTCTGAGGGGAGGGAGAGGGTGTAACGTGGGGCATTGTTGGGACATTGGAAATGTTTTGCATGGTGTTGCAATGATGGATAGAGGCCAGTGTACATTTTATCAATGCCTATGGAGTTGTGCTGTGCAGGGTATAAACCATAATGTAAACTATAATCCACGTTTAGTAGCAGTACTTCAATATGTGTTTATCAATGGTAGCAAATGTACCACACTAATGAAAGATGTTGTTAATGGGAAGTGTAGGAGGCAGAGGGGGTGGGGTATATGGGAATACCTTGTACATTTTATGTAATATTTATGTATTCTAAAGCTTCTTTAAAAATAAAATAAAATTTTAAAAATTAAAAAATATATCAAAAAAGAAAAGGCAGAGATAAGAAGGCAACTCCATTTATGTTAAGAAAGGGCATTAATGAAAAATCTACTGCTAGCATCATACTTAATGGTAAATGAATGAATGGTTTCCCACATATATTAAGAATGAGACAAAGATGGCCACTCTTGCAGACTTCTATTCAACATTGTACTAGAGGTTCTATCCTGGGATATTAGGCAAGAAATGAAAAAAAGATAGGACATTATGTTATGTATAGAAAATCCTAAAGAATCCATTAATATCTATGAGAATTAATATATGACTTCAACAAAGTTTCAGGATGCAAGATACAAAAATCAACCATATTTCTATACACTATAATCAAACAATCTGAAAATGAAATTAATAAAACAATTTCATTTGCAATAGCATCACAAAGAATAAAATATGTAGGAATACATTTAGCAAAAGAAATGGAAAACATATACTCTGAAAACTACAAAATATTGTTAAAAGGAACTAAAGAAGATCCAAATAAAAGGAAAGACATGCCATGTTCATAGTTCAGAAGGGTAAATCTTGTTAAGATGGCAATATTTCCTAAATTGATCTACTAATCCTACACAACCCTTATCAAATTCACAACTGTAGTCTTTGACAATATTAAAAAGCTAGTACTGAAATTAATATGGAAATTCAAAAGGCATATAATAGTCAAATTTTTTATTTAATAGAAGAAATTTAGAGGGCTCATAGCTCTCCACTTCAAAACTTGCTGCAAAACAATGGTATTGAAGACAGTGTTGTACTGGTATAAAGATATTCATATAGGTCAGTTGAATTGAATTGAGTATTAAGGTAAAACAACAACCAGAGAATGGGAGAATATAGTTGCCACTGATATGTTTTTAAGACTTGTGTCTAGAATACATAAAGAATTCTTAAAATGCAATGTTAAAATAAATAACCCAATTTAAATTTGTGCAAAGACCTAAATGGACATTTTTCCGAAGGAGATGTATAAATGGTTAATACACATATAAAAAGATTCTCAACACCATTAGCCATTATGGAAATGAAACTCAAAATGATGAGTTATGGGCCCGGCTAGATAGCTCAGTGGATAAGAGCGCTCTGGGGTACCACATGGGAGGCCCCGGGTTCGGTTCCGGGGACCTCTCCTAGCGGGCAGATGGCCTTGAGAAAGGCAAGCCACCGTGGGCAAGGCGGAGCCGCCGTGGGCAAGGCAAAAAAAAAAAGCCACCACGGGCAGGGCGGAGCCCCCACGGGCATGGCAAAGTCACCCGTGAAAAGCAGAGCTGCCAGCTGCAAAGCCAGGCAGCCCACAAAAAACATGGAGGACTGCTGCCTGCAAAACATGGAGCGGAGCCGCCCATGAAAACAGAATGGAGCCACCCTCGAACGGAGCAAGCCACCACCGCGGAGGGCCGACTCGGCGCGTCGCCGCAGAGACGGGGGGAGATAAGAAGCAGACATAGAAAAAACACAGAGGAATGGACACACAGCAAGAGCAAGCAGAAAGGGGGGGGGATATGTAATAAATAAAAAAATAAATCTTT
>PVKH010021017.1:0-14444 GCA_004027955.1 Chaetophractus vellerosus | reverse complement strand
GAAGACATATTTGAGTCCAACTCTGTCACTCTCAGGAGCAGATTGCAAAAGTAGGGCCCACTGATAAGGCATCAAACTCTGGAGCTATCCACCATGATATTGGACCTGGGTGTCTCTAGCGCCCTCAGGAGTCCCACTATTTGGGGTGATATCCACATTGGAAGCCTATGAGGTCCTACAGAGATGTGCATAAGTGTTACCTCTGGGATGACCTCCTGACTCACTTTGAAGTCTCTTAGCCATATGAACTCATTTGTCTTTGACTTTTCCCCCTTTTGTTTGAGGTCTTTTTCCAGTCATATTGCCAGTTGGCACTTGGTAGTCATCCCTCATTGCCAGGGAGGCTCATCCCCAGGAGTCATGTCCCATGCTGGGAAGAACATAATGCATTTATATGCTGAGTTTGGCTTAGAGAGAGGCCATATTTGAGCAACAAGGAGGCTCTCGGGGGCAACACTTAGGTGCCTCATAACCAATAGGCTAAGTTTCAATTTCAAGAGCAAAGACTTGTAAGGCTAATCATCAATAAAAAGAGGCCATCAATGGATCATCCTCCTTTTGCCAGACACTTCCCCTGCACTTGTGGCAGAGCTCTCCAGGATGGAAATTCAGTATTCTCTCATTTATTGAGTGATTCTCCACCCAACCTGACCATGCTCGTGAGCATTTGAACAATATTATATACCTTGTATGTAATGTTCAGGTGAACTTCCTCCCATGCACCAGCCCCATCCCTGACATCCCCACCAACAATACTCTCCCACCCCAGTTGTAACCCTTCTGTGATCCAAAGCTTCTTTAAAGATGAAGCCAATACAATAGCCAAATACATTTAATAGGAAAATGAAATAATAATGATAAGTTTAAATGTAAGAGATAAAATACATGAAAACTTTTAAAAAACTAAAAATAAAATTAAAGGATTGGGATATTAAAAAATGGGAAAAAAATAAAAATATATATTTTTGACATTTGCCTTTTATCACTGCAATATCTGGTGTCCAGTCTGTACCGTGGCACCTTCCCCCTCACACTCCCCAATGTCTCACTGTTTTTCATTTAATTTTCAATGAAATTTTAGGTCACAGCAAAGTTACACACAAAATACAGGAGACTCTCCTATGCCCAATCTCCTCCCCCTTTCCTCACCCATATTAAAACACTTTTGTATGTGGATGGTAGCGTTGTTATAACTGATATACAGATATTGAAACATAGCTACTAAACATTTTCACTGGTTTACAGTATGGCTTACATTTTAGACTGTACACTTTTATAAATTTTAATGATATTTATCATGTCCTATGTCCAACATTGTAAGGTAATGAAAAACATTTCCACTGACCACTAAATACCCCTTTTTTGATCTATTCTGTTCCTCCCTCCCCATCCCCCTGGGGCCCACAATGACCTCCTGGCTTGTCTCATTGGATGACAAGATTCATAGTTACATACAACAAGAGGTCTTGACACACTGGTTTGTCCTCCCCTATTAGGAACCACCCTTGCTCTTAAAATATGCCCAGCTGTCTATTTCTGAGCAAATCAGTCCTCACAAAGATGGGAATCCATCTCCTTCCTGCTCATTGTGTGGGTTTCAACCCACTGATACAACACATTATGACAGGATAAACACTCACACACTCCCTAGAAGCCTGCTCCAGATGTGCATTGTCCCGAATGCCCCCCCAACCAACACTCTAAACCAGTGACACTTCCTTGTCATATTGCCATAAGGGCATTCCCACCTCTGTACTTTCAACCTCATACTCACAAATCTGAAGTGTTAACCTGGTCCCTCTCCAATCTCTCCCCCCAGGATCCTGGGTATTCTAACCCACCCTTCCCAATCTACCCACCTGTCAAACCTGCACCACTAAACCCAATAATATCACTAACCACCTGTCCTATCCCTTCAATAAACAACTACACTCTATCTCTTAACCATAGATTATGACCATATGGGTGATGGCTCACAACTTTCTCTTCTCTTTATTTTTCTTGTAAACCTATCTTTCAGACAATAGTTCTCAGAAACTGCCCAATTTCCTTAATTCATATCAGGTCATACATGTACTGTTCATCCTTCAATGCCTGGCTTGCTTCATTCAACATAAGGTCTTCAAGATTCATCCATGTTATCCTGTGTGTTAGCACGCTATTACAGCTGAGTAATATTCCATTGTATGTATGTATGACATTTTGTTTATCTTTTCATCTGTTGATGGGCACCTGGGTTGATTCCAACTTTTGGCAATAGTGAACAATGCTGCTATGAACATTGGTGTGCATATATCTATTCATGTCTTTGCTTTCAATCCTTCTGGGTATATACCCAGCAGTGAAATCGCTGGCTCATAAGAAAGATCTATAGTTAGTTTTTTGAGGAACCGCCAAACTGTCCACCACAGTGGCTGGACCATTCCACAATTCTACCAGCAGTGGATGAGGATTCCCATTCCTTCACATCCTCTCCAACACTTATAGTCTGTTTTTTTAATAGCTGCCATTCTAATGAGTGTAAGATGGTATCTCATTGTAGTTTTGATTTGCATTTCCCTAATAGCTAGCAAGGTCGAGCATTTTTTTCATGTGCTTCTTGGCCATTTGTATTTCTTCCTTGGAGAAGTGTTTTTCAGGAATTGCCCATTTTTAAATGGATTGTCTTTTTATTTTCGAGGTGTAGGATTTCTTTATATATGCGGGATATTAGGCTCCTATCAGATACATGGTTGCCAAATATTTTCTGCCTTTTTATTTTCTCAATAGTGTCCTTTGAGATGCAAAAGTTTTTAATTTTGAGGAGATCCCATTTTGCTATTCAGGACCTCTTGCCCTTCCAAAAAATTTTCATAGTTAGTCTTTACAATTCGGTAAAAACTGCTGTGTTGATTTTTATTGGGATTGCATTAAATCTGTAGAGTAGTTTGGGTATGATAGACATCTTGATGATGTTTAGTCTTCCTACCCATGAAAAGGGAATAGTCTTCCATTTATTTAAATCTTCTTTGATGTCCTATAACAGTGTTATGCAGTGTTCTGTATATAAGTCCTTTACATGTATCGTTAAATTTATTCCTAGGTATTTGATTCCTTTAGTTACTATTGTAAATGGTATTTTCTTCTTGATTTCCTCCTCAGATTGCTCATTATTGGTGTACAGAAATGCTACTGATTTTTCAGCATTGATCTTATAACCTGTGATCTTACTGAATTCTTTTATAAGTTCTAGAAGTTTTGTTATAGATATCTCAGGGCTCTCTACATGTAGACCATGTCGTCTACAAATAATGAAATTTTTACTTCTTCTTTTCCAATTTAGATGTCTTTATATCTTTTTCTTGCTCAGTGCTTGTGCAAGTACTTCTAAGACAATGTTAAATAAGAGTGGTGATAGTGGGCGTCCTTGTCATGCTCCCAATCTCAGAGGAAAGGCTTTTAGGATTTCACCATTGAAGATGATGTTAGCTTTGGGTTTTTCATATATACCCTTTATCATGTTCAGAAAGTTTCCTTCTATTCCTATCTCTTGCAGTGTTTTTATCAGGAAAGGGTGGTGTATTTTCTTGAGTGCTTTTTCTGCATCTATAGAGGTGATGATATGATTTTTTCTTTCAATCTGTTTATGTGGTAATTACATTGATTAATTTTCTTATATTGAACCATCCTTGCATACCCAGGATGAACCCACTTGGTCATGGTTTATAATTCTTTTGATATGTTGTTGAATGTGATTAGTAAGTATTTTGTTGAGGATTTTAGCATCTAGATTCATTAGAGAATTTTAATCTATAATTTTAATCTATAATTTTCCTTTCTTATAGTATCTTGTTTGGCTTTAGTATTAGGGTAATGTTGGCATCATAGAATGAATTAGGTGATGTTCCTTCTACTTCTATTTTTTGGAAGAGCTTATACAGGATTGGTGTTAGCTCTTCTCAGAATGTTTTGTAGAATTCAGCTGTGATGCCATCTGGACCTGGGCTCTTCTTAGTTGTGAGGTTTTTGATGACTGAGTCTATCTCTTTACTTGTAATTGGACTGTTGAGTGCATCAATTTCTTCTTTCATCAATGTAGGCTGGTTGTGAGTTTCTAGGAATTTGTCCATTTCTTCTAAGTTATCATTCTTTTTGGCATATAATTTTTCAAAGTATCCTCTTATGATGCTCTTTATTTCTGTGGGGTCAGTAGTGATATCCCCTTCCTCATTCCTTATTTTGTGTATTTGCATCTGCTCTCTCTTTTTCTTTGTTAGTCTGGCTAAGGGTTTGTCAATTTTATTGATCTTCTAAAGAACCAGCTTTTAGTTTTGTTTATTTTTTCTAGTGCTTTCTTATTTTCCTTTCATTTAGTTCTGCTCTAATCTTTGTTATTTCTTTCATTCTACTTCCTTTGGGGTTACTTTGCTTTTGTTTTTCCAATTCCTCCAGGTGTTCAGGTAGGTCTTCAATGTTAGCTCCTTCTTCTTTTTTAATAAACGCATTTATGGCTATGAATTTCCTCTCAGTACAGCTTTGGCTGCATCCCATAGGTTTTGATATGTTGTGCTGGCATTTTCATTCGTTTCAAGGTAGTTACTGATTTCTTTTGACATTTCCTCCTTGATCCACTGTTTGTCTAAGAGTGTGTTGTTTAACTTACATATCTTTGTGCCTAATCTGGTTCTCTGGCTCTTAGTGATTTCCAATTTCAATCCATTGTGGTCAGAGAAATTACTTTGTATAATCTCAATCTTTCTGAACTCATTGAGTGTTACTCTGTGGCCTAGCATGTGGTCTATCTTGGAGTATGATCCATGTGCACTTGAGTTGAATGTATCTACCAATCTATTTGGGTGTAACATTCTGTATATGTCTATTAGGTACAGGTCCTCTAATGTATTATTCCAAGTCATTGTTTCTTTATTGATTCTCTGTCTAGATGTTCTGTCTAATGGAGATAATGTTGTATTAAAGTCCCCCACTATAATTGTAGAGGCATTTATGCCTCCACTTAGTTTTTCTCAGTGTTTGCCTCATGTACTTTGAGGCACCTTGATTAGGTGCATAAATGTTTATGATTGTTCCATCTTCTTGAATCCCTGGGTCTAAGTTGGGTTTCTTGTAGACAGTGGATAAGGAAATATTGATCATATTTCCTTATCCATTCTGCCAATCTGTGTCTCTTGACTGGTGAATTTAATCCATTAACATTCAGTGTTATTACTCTCAGCAAATTTTCTTACATCAGCCATATTTTCTTTGGGTTCATGTATGTCATATGTTGTTTTTTTTTCTCTTTTTGTCTTTTTAGTTGTTCTTACACTTTCCTCCAACTATCTCTCTCATGTTTTTCCTTTTGACCTGTAGAACTTCCTTTAGTATTTCTTGAAGTGCAGGTTTCTTATTGGCATACTCTCTTAATTTTTTTTTATCTGTGAATAATTTTCACTCTCCATCATTTGTGAATGCCAGCTTTTCTGGATAGAGAATTCATGGCTGGAATTTTTTTGTTTTAGTACCTTGACTATGTCATACCTCTGTCTTCTTGGCTCCATGGTTTCAGCTGAGAAATTAGCACTTAATCATATTGTGCTTCCCTTTTATGTGATGGTTCTCTTTTCTCTCGCTTCCTTGAGAATTTTCTCTTTGTCTTGAACATTGGACATTTTGATAATTATATGTCTTGGAGTAGGCCTGTTGGGATTTATACTGTTTGGGGAGTGTTGTGCTTCCTAGACATGTACATCCATCTCCCTCAATAGGCTTGGGAAGTTTTCAGCCATTATTTTCTTCAAAACTCCTTCTGTTCCTTTTCCCTTCTCTTCTCCTTCTGGGATGCCTATAATGTGTATGTTTGTGCATTTTGTTTTGTTGGTTAAATCCATAAGTCCCTGCTGGATTTTTTTCTATCTTTTTATCTATCTGTTCTAGTATCTGTTTGATTTCAGGTGTACTATCTTCCACTTCACTAATTCTTTCTTCTGCCTGTTCAAATCTGCTGTAATGTGAATCCAGCATCTTTTTGATTTCTTGGATTGTGCCATTCATCACCATCATATCCATTATCTTTTTATGTATGTTTACAATTTCTTCAATATGTTCTCTCAGTGTCTTCTTAATATCCTTAGTCTCTTCCTTCACTTCATTAAGTTTGTCCATGATATTTGTTTGGACAGCTTTGATTAGTAATTCAATGTTCTGCATCTCTTCCTGGGTTTTAGTTTGTTCATTGGACTGGTATATACCTTCCTGTTTCTCAGTATGGTTTGTAATTTTTTTTGTTGCCCTCTGGTCATCATTTTATCTTGTTGGGTTTATTCAGTTGTTTAGCTTCTCTCTCTGCCCTAGAGTTTTATTTAGCTGATGATTCTGTGTCTATGTTAAGTGTTCTCTTTGACACTTTGTTCTTGTTCTATTTCTTTGCTTTTTCTATGTTCCCTTGAAAGAAAAAGATTATAGCCAGAGGAATCAAAAGAGGCAAGAAAGGAAAAAGTATAATAGTAATATTGATAAAAGGTAGAAGAGGGGCCACATAAGGCTTAGTAAAATGAATATTTAACTCATGTAGGCAGTGTAGATTAATAGGGAATAAAAGTGGAGTACCTACAATGGAATGGGAAACCAAATAGAGAAAAATATATAGAATGATTTTAAAGGCCTGGATGATGAGGAGAGAGAGAAAGAGTAAAGAAAGGGTGAAAAGAAAAAGTAAATAAAAAGAAAGCAGAATAGACAATATAGAAACTGACAGCCATGAAGTTCATGACTAATGAAAAAGAGTGGAATGTAAGAACCACAACAGAAAGCAGAAGGCAGAAAGATGAAGGATGGAAAAGAGATAGCATTGGTAGACAAAATCAATATGAACAGAGAATGTGAAATCAAGGAAGAAGAAGCACAAAAAAAGAAGAAACAAGCTAGCAGGACCTAGTTTTTAAAAAGTGGGGTGTGGGGAGGAAAGAGGAAAGAAAAACAAGAAACAAACAAATAAAAACCAAACAACCACACAAGCAAGCAGTCAAACAAAGCTAAGGAAAAACAGCGTCCTTCTTGGGCCCTTGTGGAGCCTCTCAGCCTGCCTGTGTTCATCAATCAATTACTCTGCAGGCTTCTCTCTGCAGGTTTTGAGGCAGATTTTAGTGAATAAACTAAATTAACAAAAAATTTTTAAGTAACCCTTTTTTTTTTTTGAGAAATATGGGACCTAAAAGAAGTCCTCTTCTATGTCCCTCCACCAAGGGGACCTTAAATAGGCTTGTGGAAACTTATCAAACACTTCCCACTGCCTAGTCCCCCCTGGAGTGCTAAAACTCTGATACTCCTCAGTGCAGAACTATAATATTGGCTGACGCTGCCCCCTCCTGAGCCAAGCCTCCATATTCCCAGGGCAGGTAGGCAAATCAGGCTTCCTCAGCAGATTCGCCTCTCTCCTCATCCCAGCACCACTTCAAGCTAGCTGCTGTGCTCCCCAAAGCTGCAAAGGGGTTCAAGAAGCCAAACCCACTGAAAGGAAACCCCTCTCCACCCTCTGCTAGAACCCTCCCACTCTCAGAGAATGCTCCCTCTCACTGTGTTGCCGGCGGGAGTTGGGGTTTGTCCTAGCCCTTTGCCCTTACAGTGGGACTGTGGGACTTAGTTGTCTATGTCCACAATTTCCAGCTGGGGAAAAACTCACAATTTTATCTTGAACAATCCACCTCACTGTCCAGCTTCCTCCATATAGATGTCCCTAAGGTTCTTGTTCCATGGGCTCCCAGAACACACCACTCGGGCAGGATCCTGTCCCCAATCAGCTGGGCTTTTCCTTAAAAACCACCTTGGTGAGTGGCCCAGAGGCAGAGAAAACTTAGCAAGCCATGGCAGCTGAACCTGCCCTACCCTGTACCATTTCCTGAGAAGGGCACCAGTGGCCTTTAAATAACTCCCAGGTGGGCAAAGCACCTTCCCCACCTTCCTTCCTCAGAGGGCAACAGCCACAGCTACAATGTGTTCCCTAACTGCAAAGCTGTCCACACTGTGCATTTTATTATTTTAAAATGTTAACTCTGGTATTTATTCTCTGAGTTGTTTGTTTCTTGGTTTTTTAACTAGCTGATTATAAGACAGAGATTCTCTTGAGTTTCAGCTTTCCTGTCAGGAATATCTGCCCAAGGCCAATGCAGTGTACATGGTTTTCCCTGTCTTTCTAAGCCTTTGTCTTCTCCTTGGCATTTGTTTATTAGTTGTTTTGGATTTCTCCTGATTACAGGAGTTTGGGTTTCCACTCTGTTTCCCAGGAGACAGAGCTCCCTCTCCTGAGAGTTTGAAGCCAGAAAGCTTTTGCCTCTGACTGTCCACCTGTATAGTTTTTTCCACCCCTTTTATTGTCTCAAGCTGATTTTTTCCTGGAGAGCAAACTCTGGGAGAGGGCAATGCCAGAGAGGAGTTTCCCAAGTTGGCCTTTCCCTGCCAAAACAGGAACCTGAGAAGAGGCTCAGACTGGCTCTTTATGAGGGGTTCAGGAAGTTGTCAAGAGCTTCTCAATTGCTTTAACAAAGCTGAGATTTCCTGGCTTGCCCAGAAAATACAGACCTTCAACTAACGTCCCCCACAGCCCTGAGGAAGCACAGTGTCTTTATGTCTCCACTGCCACTATTCTGTCTTGTGAGGGCTCTCTGGTGAGGGCTGCTGCTTCCTTTGTCTGCAGCAGTTTGAAAGAATTGTTCCCTCAGACCCTTAGCAATCTGAATTAACTAATCAAAATTCATGACTAGGAAAGAAGGGGCTTTTTTTAAAGGAAGCAATGGGAATTAAACTTGGGACATTGTTTATGCAAAGCAGGTGCTCAACCACTGAGTTACACCTGCTCTGCATGGAAAGAGGATTTTTATGTCCCTTTCTGTCACCAGCAAACTATCCAGGATCTGAATCCCAGGTGGCCTGTCATGGGATTGGTGGATGGGTGCCGGTAGCTACCTGAAAGAGAGCAATTGAAAGTTCTTTACTACAAGTCTCTTCCTCCCATTCTTCTCTGAATGATTTACATTGCTCTTCTGGCCTCTGGAGTTTCAAAATAGTTGGATTAGACAGTTCCTGCTTGTTTAATAGTTATTCTGGTAGAAAGACTGAGTCCCTACTCCACAATCTACCCATTTCTCATTGATTTTTGAAGGATAACTTCAGTCAATATAGAATTCTCAGTTGTTGGCATTTTATTTCTTCAATTCTTGAAATATTTTCCTCCATCTCTTTTTGCTTGAATTGTTTCTGATTAGAAGCTTGCTCTATTTTTTTGTTTTTGTCCCTCTCAAGATAAGGTGTATTTTCCTTCTGGTTTCTTTCAAGATTTTCTCAGTCTTTGGTTTTCTACATAACATATATGCTATGCCTTGGTGTGGACCATTTTTAGTATTGATCCTATGTGGTGTTCTCTGAGCTTCCTATATGTGTGGTATTGTTTCTGTTATTAATATTGGAATATTTTCAGACTCTATTGCTCCAAATATTTCTTCTACTCTATTCTCTCTTTCTTCTATTATTACAATGACAAATATGTTATACCTTTTGTGATAGACCCACTCTTCTGGAATATTCTGTTGTTTATTTTTCTTCATTCTTTCTTCTGCTTATATTTCAGATGTGGGAGTTTCTATTAACTTATATGCAAGCTCATTGTTTCTTTACTTGGCAAGGTCCATTCTGCTGTCAAGACCATGGAAAGATATCCTCTGTCTCTTACAGTAATTTTTTTATTTTTTATTATATATATATATGTTTTAAGGATACATTGATTACATAAATGTTACACAGAAATTTTAGGATTACCCATATGCAACCCTCCCATACCTCCCACCACCTACCACATATATATCCTTCCTTAGTGTGGCACAATGCCTGTGATAGATATACCCATTTTGAGGCTTTGCCATCAAGCATGGATCACAGTTCAGACTGTAAACCACCCTCTTTCCCATAGAGTTCTGCATGATACATGATGATATAAAATGGCCTATATCCTCCATTGCAGCATCACCCAGTCCCAAAAAACTCCCTGTATTGCAACTGCCCTTCCCTCTCCCTGCCCCTAAAGAGTCCAGTGACCCTGGCTCCACATGATTTTGTAATTTCTTCCATTGCATGTATCACAAGTCTATAACAGGGCACCAACAAGTCCATTCTAGTCCATAGTTCTTCCCCCAATCCTGAGGAGTCTGGGATGTGAAGTCCCCTCCACCACCAAGTGAGGGGGAGCTTATATCCTGTGGATACGATGGAAGAGTTGATCTGCCTGCAGCTTCAGGCTCTCTCCATTCCACAGGATAGCCATTGTCGATCATCACCTCCCCATTAGGTGTCCTGGGTGAGTCCATTGAGTTGTAGAGTAGGAGTTGCAGGTCCACAGAGCCTCTGGACCCAGTTGGCACATGGATAGCACATAGGCTCTGGTCTCTGGAAGTACACCTAGAACTCTGGCATCAAATATAGGCTTGAATAGAAGAGACCAATGGACCATGAGCAGTGAAGACATATTTTGGTCAGTCTCTGTCACTCTCAGGAGCAAGGGTTCCAAATCAGGGCCAACTGGTAAGGTACCAAACTCTGGGGCTATCTGCCCTGATATAGGACCTGGATATCTCCAAAGCCCTCAGAAGACTGTCTATTTGGGGTGATATCCATATTGGAAGCCTAGGAGATCCTACTGGGGTGTGCATAAGTGTTACCTCTGGGTTGGTCTCCCAACTGTCTTTGAAGTCTCTTAGCCCTATGAACTCATTTTTCTTTAACATATCCCCCTTTTATTTGGAGTCTTTTCCCACTCGTTCTGCCCATTGGCATTTGTTAGTAATCCCTCATTGCCAGGGAGGCTCATCCCCAGGAGTCATGTCCCACACTGAGAAGAAGGTAATGCATTCAAACGCTGAGTTTGGCTTAGAGAGAGGCCACAATTGAGCAACAAGGAGGTTCTCCAGAGGCAACTCTTAGGCACTCCTTAACAGATTGTCTCGTATTCTGTGTGTGACTCTGCTGTGACCCAAAATTTATTTGAAAGTTAAATGAAAAAAGGAGGACTGCTTGAAAGCGAGTAGAGGAAGGTGACACAAAACAGACTGGACACCAGATATTGCACCGACAAGGCAAAATAGGAAAAAAAAATTTTATACATATATATATAATTCTTTTCACATTTTTTGAATAGCCCAATCCTTTTATAAAATCTGGTTTTCTTTTTTCTATTTTTAAAAAATTTTCTAAAATTATTTTTTATTTTCTAAGTTCTCCTATATTTTAACTCTTACATTTAGATATCATTATTATTTCATTTTCCTATTCATTGCAATTGGCTATTGTTATGGCTTCACATGTAAAGAGGCTATGGATCACAGAAGGGTCACAATTTGGACGGGAGAGGATCATTGGTGTGGGGGGTGTCAAGGTTGGGGGTGCATGGGAGGAAGTCCACCTGAACATACTTAAAAGGCATACATGATTGTTCAAATGCTCACAGGGCATGGTCACGCAGTGAAGAATTACTCAATAAATGGAAGAACACTGAATTCCCATCTTGGAGAGCTCTGCCATATTTTCCAGAAGAGTAGCAACATCCCTGTGAGTGCAGGGGCAGTGTCTGGCAAAGGAGGATGATCCATTGATGGACCCTTGTTATTGATGACTAGCCTTATGAGTCATTGCTGTTGAAATTGAAATAGCCTAGTGTTACAGAATTTTTGATTTCTAGAAATTCCTTCTGAGTCTTTTTTAGTTTCTACCAATTTCATTTAATTACCCCTCTGTTCTTACACATTGCATACTTTTCCCATTAGAGTCCTGAATATTTTAATCATAATTATTTTTAGTTCCTTCTCTGATAATTCCAAAATCTGTGTCATATCTGTTTCTCTTGGTTGCTCTGTTTCTTCAAACCATTTTGTTTCTTGACTTTTGGTGTGCTTTGTAATGTTTTAAGAAAAGATAGGCATTTTGAACTGGTAAATACATATTTTGCTAAATAGGCTTTTAGCATAATGATTTATGTTAATATTGGTAAGTGATATTCTGTGTTTAATTCTTGCTGTAGATGGAGATTTCAGAAGCCTTAAATTCCTGTAATATCCTAGTTTTTGTCTCCCCTGATGTCTTTGGTTTTCCTTAAGATAACCTTCTTATATAGAGTTCTTGACATAAAACTCTTTCAACTGTAACCAACTGCTCTTACACTGGAGCCTTGTTGATGTGATGATAAGCTATAGGAGATGAGGAGTATTTACAATCTTATGAATAGTTCTGAGGGTTTTAGTAGGCCTTCACAAGTGTTTCTCTAGGGGTAAAATTCTTTTACTCCCTTTAGGTGAGACGGGAAGCCTAGAGTGGCAGAAGTGTGATGCATGTCCTTCCTCAAGGTAGGATAAGGCTTTGGTAAAGTCTTTTTCCCTGGAGAGTAGGACTTAATTATGGAGAATATTCCAGGCTAATTTTACAATAATTACTCTACCCTCCCTCTGGCAGAGCCAGGAGGGGATATTTCTTGGATCTTCACAGTGATAACCTGGTGGAGATAAAACAACAAAAATGTGGGTAGCTAAGATAGCTTCTCACAGAAGTTTCTTGTTCTCATGCTAGTCTACTTTCAGCCTCCAGCAATTCATCACAGTTACAATTTAACTGTTACTACCAGTTTGTGACTCTGGCAGCTTCTGTTTCAGGTAAGCAAACCTCATCTGTGACTGAAGATTCACCTGCCTCTACAGATTTCTAGATAGTAGTTTCCCCTGCCTCCTCAGTTCATTTATGAGTCCAAGAAAAACCATTGATTTCAAAATTATTCCATTTTTTCTTGTTGTAAGGACAGGAATGATGGCTTCTAAACTCTTTACATGTCAATACTGAAACTGGAAATCCCCTCTTCTTGTTTTGGATGACCTGAATATTTTCTTCATTATGCAGTCTTATTTGTAGTTTTAGAACTAATGGGCCAGTTACTGCCTTGCAAATATGCTCTTGGTTTCCCCAAATAAGGTCATGTACAGCCATAGCATTTACCTTACTCTGCATCTGGTCATAATAAAACCAGCATGGAATTGTTTCCAAAAGTGTATTCCAGCCATAATTATGGGAAGTTGTTATAACAGTTAATCCTTTCTGCCAAATTTCTGCTTTCTCACTACAGCAGACTAGTTCTGCCATCTGGAAATGCCTGCTTACAAATTTTGCAGATATTTGAGTATCAGTCATTGGCCCAAATAATCTCTTCCTTTCAGCAGTAACTAAAGTATCTAAAATAAACACATATGCCCTTAATAGTTAATTCTGAGTCTATCATTCACCAGGCTCTGCAGGTATTTTCTGTAAAATTTCCTAGTTTTTTAAAATAGAATAATTTTTATATTCAGTAATCCTCTGAATTTGACCTTTAACTACCAGTATAATTTTCAAATAATCAGGGGTCTTAACTGAGTCTCTTCACAAGTAAGCATAATATTTCTTCATGAATTTAACGGGACTTTCCAGGGACAGGATAAACAAGTTTTATTGCTTTTCACCCATTACTATCTCCTCTCCTTTTAGAGTCCTTATTTTCACCAGATCTGTTAAAACAAACCAGAGAATACAAATTTTCAATCATTTCCCTAAGGCCTGCCTCCCTTAGAATATATGCCTGGGTAGTTACTTCAGGTCTAAGTATAATTCCTCCAAATTTCATTGCTTAGGCTTAGTTTTATAATCTGTCTCAAAGATTTTGCCACTAATTTATACCATGGAATCACAACCTGTCTGTTCACTTCCCTTTTTATTCTTGTGAAAAATCCACTTAGTCCTTATCATCTGAGCCAATGTTTGTTAGTCAGAGTTCTCTAGGGAATCAACCTACAGGAGATATCTATAAATAGTATGATATTTTATAAAATTATTTCATACAACCATGAGGATGCACAAGTCCAATTCCATAAGGCAGGTTGCAAGCCAGGGACTTCGATGAAAATCCTCAATGAGTTCCCCAGGAAACACTGGCTTCTGAAGTAGTGATGGCAATTCTCTCACCCTGAATTTTGAAATCACTTCTCTTTTTAAAGCCTTCAGCTGATTGGATGAGACATCATTCATTGCTGACAGCAATCTCCTCAGTTGATTATAGATGTAATTAATCATAGATGCAATCAAAGCTCTTATTTTACAATTATTCCAGTGCTTGCATGACCAAACAACTAGGCACCGTTATCTGGGCAAATTGACACATTAGCATAACCATCACAATCTAGTCCTTGTCAAATTGGCAGCTATACAAGCCACCTTAATACATACGTAATCTCTAATTAAATCTATAACAAATAAATCAATATATATATTTCACCTAACAATAACCAACTGTCCTGTGTACAACCAGAAATGCACTAAATCTCCCCAGAATATGGTACAAATCCTTGGGTAATAGTCACTCTTAAACTTGACATCCTTAATTACTTTGACATGAAACTAACCCAACTTAT
>PVKH010021016.1:0-14449 GCA_004027955.1 Chaetophractus vellerosus | reverse complement strand
CCCGGGAACCGAACCGGGCCCAGGGCCTCCCATGTGGTTTCCCAGCGAGCTCTTTATCCACTGAGCTATCTAGCCGGGCCCATAATTTGTTAACAAATGTTTTATAACAATGCAAAGTATTTGAGGTGGGGTCATGTGTGGGAGCCCTGTATGATGTTATGCCTGTTTGTTCTGTAAGTTCACAATGTTTACAAAACACTTATAGTTTATGTGTGTTCATGTATCAATGATATACTTCAATAAATTGTTTTTTTAAAAAAGAAAATGTTCTAAAGTTGATTGTGATGGTTGCACAACCTTGTGAATATACTAAAAACCAATGAATTGTATACTTTACATGTGTGAATTATATATCTCAATAAAGCTGTCACCAAAAAATTGGTAATTTCATATGGTTCAACCTACTATTCTTCCATAGCTTAAATAGCATTGGCATACTATAATATGGTTTGAAGGTGTGATAGAGTTTATGTATGAAACTGGGAAGAGAAGAAGTGTAGAGATTACTTGCATGGGAGGCAACCTGTTAGGGACAGCATGGGTTTTTTGTTTTGTTTTTAGGATAGGAAAGACTTGGGCTTCTTTATAGAAGGCGAAAGAACCAGCAGAGTGGGAGATGTTGAAGAAATAGCAGCATATCATATCATATCATCTCATCTCATCTCATCTCATCTCATCTCATCTCATCTCATCTCATCTCATATCAATAGCCCTTGATAGATGGACTCCAAAGCCCAGGCAGAGAAATTAACCTTGGAAGGAATTAAACTTCTTTGCCACAAGACCAGAAGGAAGGAGAAAATGATAGGTTCATATGCTAATTAGTTGATGGTGCAGAGAATTTTTGTTCTTACCGGCCTCAGTTTTTTCAGAAAAGAAGATAAAATCGCCTGTGAAAATGGAAGAAGAGATGCTAGGAGAGAGGAAATTTAGAGGGAATGCAGGAGCCTCACAGCCCAGCTCTCAGCAGAGGAATGGATTCTCAAGTAACAACAAGCCACAGCTCTTGAAGTTTCCCCCTGCAGTGTCTAGCAGCCTCGTTTGGAAATGATTTCCCCCTTAGTCATCTCTGCTCCAGGCCAGACAACCCCAGTTCTTTCAATGTTACTCATACATTTTGGCTTTGAGCCTTTCTCTTTTCTGGACAGACTCCTCTGAACTTGCTGCCTTTTGGCAGCCTTCCTCCCAGAACTCAATGTTCTCTGCTGGTGAGGGCTGACCTAAGTCCACCTTCCTGGTGCTGGGCCCTATGCTTTTATTAATTCAGCCTGGGATGACCTGATCACATTTGGCAGCCTCATTGCATCGGGTCAATACAAATCCAAAGAGCAAAGAGAAATCTGTCTAACAATCCATCAATACTCTTTGTTAGTCACAAGAGAACATGGGGTGAGAGGAGACCAGTGGCTTGTTCAAGAAGCTAGAAACGACGTTAACTGTTGTGTAGGGGAGAATGTCTAAAGGTGTGAGGTCAGGGATTGGGGTGGGAATGCACAGGTAGGACCCTCACCATGGGTGCATCTCATTAGCTAGGTCTGGCCAGAGGGGACACAGCACCTGGTTATCTTGAACCTAGCTATTGAGCACAGCCACAGAAGATTCATAGCCCATTGGAGTTCAGGGATGCAAAAAGGGCAGGGTGTGAGGGACCCTCAGAGGCATCTTTTGGTCCCAGCAAGTACCAGATACTGGGATTACTGCTGGCCAAAGTCTCTGGAGACCAGGAGGTACAGAGTCCCTGGTTCTGGAAGAGGCAGGATAAAGTGGGGTGGAAGGAACATAGCCTTTGGAATCAGACAGATCTAGATTTAAAGCCTGGCTCTGCTACTTATTTTCTGTGTAACACTAATATTTGGCACTTGCTTACCCTCTAAGAGCCTGTTTCCATTTTTGTCTAATGGGAATAGTAGACAGAATAATTAATAATCCTTAGCCCTCAGGATTGGTTTGCAGAAATAGTATCAGTTCCTCTATGGTGTGGTGCTTTCTTGGCCACCTCTGGGCCTTTTTGTTATTCCCATGGGAGTACATTTTACAAAGCCCAGCTTTGCCTGAATAACTCCTGGTCATCCTTCAGATCTCATCTTGTTCCTTTCTTTCTCCTGGAAGCTTTCCTGGATCCCACTCCCTGGGTTAGGTGTCCCTCATTTGTGCTGCCAAAGTGCTGCTTGCCATGCTGACTCCCATCACGGGACTAATGACACCAAATCAGAATGGTTTACCTGTCTGCCTTCCCCACTAAGTCCGCCAAGGCAGGTGGAGTATCTTGCTCACCACTGTATCCCCAGTTCGTGGCACTTACCAGGCACTAAATAAGTTTGTGTTGATGGGATGAAGTTTTGAAGATTAAATGAGATAACAAATGTTTAGCCTATGCTTCCTGTATTAGTGAGCCAAAGGGGTGCTGGTGCAAAATACCAGAAATCTGTTGACTTTCATAAAGGACATTTATTTGGGGTAGAAGCTTACAGTTACTAGGCCATCAAGCACAAGTTACTTCCCTCATCAATGTTTGTTGCCACATGTTGGAGCAAGATGGCTACCAAGAATTCAGGCTTCCTGGGTTCCTCTTCTTTCTGGGCTCAGGCTTGCTTCTCTTCACAAGGCCAGCTGTAGACTATCAGGTGAATGGCTCATCTCTTTTCCCAGGGCCTTTTCTCCTTCCTCATGACCAAGCTCCTCTGTGTGCTTACTTCCCCATGCTCCAGCATTAAACTCCGCATCAGAACTCCAACTCTGTCCTTTGCCATGTCTTTTATCTTTAAGTCCCCACCCACTAATGGGTGGGGACTCAATGCCCTACTGACATGGCCCAATCAAAGCCCTAATCATAATTTAATCATGCCCAGGGGAACAGACCAGTTTACAAACATAATTCAATATCTATTTTTGGAATTCATAACTGTATCAAACTGCCACACTTTCCAAACCACACTAGCTAGGAGATAAAAATAGGAACATGAAAGAATATTTATCCACCTGCAGGTTCTTTGGCGCCATTAAAATTGTCCCCAAAGACTATAGGGAGTTCTCAGGGAAGAAAGCATGGACTCTGGAGACAGACTGCATTGGTTCCCATCCTGGTGCTACCATTTCCAACTCTATGACTTTTCCTATCTGTGCCTCGGTTTACTCATCTATGAAATGAGTCATACGGTTGCCATGGAAATGAAATAAGCCAATTACATATTTACAAAGTGCTTGTAACAGTGCCTGGAATATAGTAAACATCATGTAAGAAATGAAAAGATACCCAGAACTAAGTGGTTTCTGCCATTGTTTCAGCATATTAAAATGCATGCTTGGAGGAGATACACAGAGTACCGTATCTCTGTGACTCTCCTGACTACAAATGACCACTTCAGCTCCAGCCATTAAGTCCATGTCCAAGGCAGAAAAAAGGGAGATGGGTAAAGGGGACTTTGGCATCAGACAAACTTGGGGTTAAATTCCCCTTCCACCACTTGCAAACCATGTGACCTCACTTCCAACAGCCACAGTTTATTTAGCTACAAAGGAGGATAGAAGTGCCTTCATCATAGATAAGACGGTTCATGTGAAGGACTTAGCCCAGGGCCCAGCACCCTCGGGTACAAGAATTATCACATTACTTTGTGTTTTCTTTCCTAAACCAAATTAAAACTGTGTGGGCCCCAACAATTTACTAGACTGGCTGGAAATTTCAGTTCAGCCACTAGTGGGGTAAAGGCCTCAGGAGGGCTCTCAGGCCTTGTACTTGGATGCCTACAGTTGGGATCATTGAGTTCACATGGTGGCTTTTTAAAGATAGGTCGCTTGGCTGCTGTTGTGCCAGCTCATGCACATGAGCCTTGGCTAAGGTGGGAGCTCCCAAATCACAGTTCAAATGTCCACCGTGAGGTCATTTCCCTCCAAGGTATTGCCACCTTCCCAGGGCGTTGTAAGAGGTGGGACATGGGTCTCCTCTTCTTCTGGGATCTGCCAGTCTCTAGCCCATTCTTATTCCTGGGGACTATTCTGCTCCCCTTGTCTTTCATGGCTCTGCCTCCCCTTCATCAAAGATTCTTGCCTTTCTCCCATCATCTTTAGAGATGACCTAACATTTGTCTCACAAAAAATCATCTTTTGAAAATCAAAGCCAGAAATGGGGATTGTTTTGGGGTTACTTCTGTTTTCTTCCATGCAAATAAACTCCCTTCAGTTAGAGAACACAAAGTTTGGCTTCCTTCTTGGATCAAGGGAGGAAAAAGTACACTGGGAACAAAATATGAATTAATATCTCACTAAATTATTTTGCCATAGTTAGAGTATGCTTATTATTTTTTCACAGTGCTATTATTACTATTAAATTATTATTTTAAATATAGTATATTTAAAATAATAATTTAATAGTAATATATACGCCAGTTAACCTTAGGGTAAATACAACTTTGGCTCAAATCTAGAACCTCCAGAATTTATGAGAAATGGTTTAGTTTGGTGTCTGGCACCTACTGGAATGATAATGCCCATTAGCTTTCCATTCCGTGTTCACTAGGAACAGCTCCTGGTGAGGGGTTATATCTCTAGGGTTGACTAACTTTTAAACAAAGAGTATGAATTTCAGAATTACCTGTATAGTATGACATCGTTTATTTAAAAAAAGAAGAAAGCATCAAGCAGATAGACAGTAATAGTATATAGATTCTACAGAAAAAATAAACATTTAGAAAAATATCTGGAAGGATACACTCCAAAGCCACTGAACAGGTATTACCTTGGGATGGGGAAGGAAAGCTCAGGATCAGCCATGACAATTAAAGGAGACTTTAACCTTACCTGTTAAATTTTTTTAAGGAGAATGTAGTCATGTATTATGTGTGTAATTAAAATAATTTTCTAAAATATCAACTTATAATTTTTTAAAGAGAGTGTGCATGAGAGAGAAACTGAGCAGCCCTGAATAAAGTTGTCTACAAAGAACCTTTTTTGACCATTGGGCCTCAAACATGGGATTTCCATAACTACTTGGCTTCTTTCATACAAGAAAAAGACAGGGAGTCCTGCCCCTGACATCTGAATGAATCATTGCTCCAAGGACCAAAGATCTTCACCTTTCTGGGTCTGTTTCAGCCCTCCAGAAAACTCCAGGCAGCCCCTGGAGATTGTAACTTCAGCAGGAAAAATGGAAGATATACAGCAATAGAGTAAAAGAGAATCAGGAATATCGGTGGAAAGGCTAGCCACGTCTTGAAGGCATGTTTAACTATCTTTACCCTCCAAAGACCTTTTTATTTCCTCTCATGAAACACATTTGAAAGATTTCATTTACCTAACCAAACATAGCCTTCAAGTGAATTTATTTCCTCTTTAGTTGTCTTATCTAATACTACTAATAGTAGCTGATGAGAAATGTGAATTTTTAATTAGGAGGAGTTACTCTACAAAGTTGACATTTTACAGTCAAAAAGCAAAGCAAAGGGTTTGTTGTTGAATAGACCCAGGTTTGGAACTATCACCACTGTGCCACTTTGGGTGGTTTATTCTATTTCCCTAATATTTGTTTTACTTATCTATAAAGTGGAAATTAAAATAATATTTGTAAACAGATTGGCACAATGATTTTGGTTTTCATATAGTGGACACTCAATAAACGTTAGGGTTATTTTATCATCATAATTATTTTTGTGTACTCACTCAGCCATACAATACAGAAAGTTACCACTCCTTGAAGCTTTTTGTTGAGAATAACTCCCACTTTTAAAGATCTGGAAAAATAATCTTCTTTCCCCAACACACTCTATCCCTTTTTCCTTTTTAAAAATTTTCTTCATAGGATGTATTACCATATAACAGACTTGATATTTGTACTTAATCATTTTGTTTATTGCCTGTACATCCACTAAAATGTAAGCTCAATAAGGGCAGGATTTTTTGTCTTTGTTCACTGCTATATCCCCAGCAGCTAGCACAGTGCTGACAATAGCCCAATAAAAATAATGTGATGAATGAATGAATGAGTAATTACTAAATTTTCTCCTATAGTCTAAGAACATTAGGAGTCTGAAGAAGAATCATTGTCAATGTGTATTTTTTTAGCATCTAATAAACAGGTGTCTTTTTAAAATTTTTTCACCTTTTGTCCCCGATCTGTTTGCACATGAAACATTCTCTGGCAACATGGTCCTGCCTCTAGCCTCAAATTCTGCCCACCTTACTCACTGCCACTAGGGGGCTCTTTTTAAAACACTAAATCCGGTCATGTCACTTTTCTCTGGAAGAGCCTAAGTTGCCTCTTGTTGGTTAGCATCTCTAAGAGTCAGATACATCACTAAGATACATCCCTCTGGCCATGTTATGTTTATTCCAATCAGGATACTCCTGGCTATTTTTGTCTAAATTATGTGGAAATTCATTTAATCCCATAAAGAGCCCAGAAATGGAAGGGACTTCCAGTCTGATTTTACTCAGTGACTCCTGCTCCATTTACCTTGTCTCAGCTTTAAACAGGTTTTATTTGTAGGCTCATTGAGAGAGAGCAGCTACAGTGCTAGCCTCACTTCTTCACTCAACAATGTCCAGAAGAGGAGAGACAATGCATCCTGAGGTTTTCTCTTAAGCATCATGAGTCCTTGGCTAACTTCCCTCTGGTCTTCACTGGACTGAGTTAGGTCATTGCTGCCCATACTTAAACCAACCTTTGCCTAAGGAGAATGCCATGGTGTGATTGACTTGATTGACTGGAGTTTTGAAGCAATCACTGGTATGGATGATGAGATATCATGATTGGTTTTTATTAATCAGGTTGCTTCTCTGGAGATTAGGACTGATGCCTCAAGCAGCTCCAAAATGGCAGAGAAGAGATGAAAAGGGTGTTGAAGAGATAATCACAATCTCCTTTACAATTTACCTCATGTTTCTTCAAATACTTATAACAATTGTTATTTTGAAAAATATGTGAGTGAATGACTAAGGTTTCACCTGCTAAGGAAGAAAAGAAGGATGTCCAAGAGAGTTGGAACAACTTATAAAGCATACCTTCTTAAGGTTTGCTACAACTAGAGCCTACATCAGTTAGGTCAGGGACTATTTCCAGAAATTAGACTAGGTTGGTCTTAGTCAAATTGTAAAAGACCTTGAATGCCATTACAAAGAGGTTGGACCTCATCCTTTAGTCATTCAACCGTTCACACATTCATTGATCTCCTACTCCATAGACTACGAGGAGGTGAGGATGAAAGGGTTAAACAAGGCAGATATGATCCCTAATCTCAAGAAAGCAGGGGGAGATATAGAACCTATACAAATAATTATATAAGTAGTCAATTAAACAGATGCTACTTCTTTTGGTGAGGTATCTCTCACGGCCCATCCCCCAATTTTCAAGGGAGATCGTCTCTCCCTCCTCTGGACTCCCAGGGCCCCTCAAGGTAGTGGTAGCAACTCAGACATGTCTAAGAGCACTGTTCTAAGTGCATGCATTCACCTATTTAAAACTCAAGCAGCTCTGTCAGGTGGGCATCCCCATTTAACAGAGAGGATAAACAACCTGCCCCAGGACAGAGCAGGTAAGTAGTAGAGCTCAGATATGAACCCAGGCAGCCCTGCTCCAGAATGCAGACTACCATGCTATATATCACCTCCAAGCTGGTACCACCAGTGTCTCCATTTTACAGACAAGAAGACTGAGGCTCAGGGCAGCTAAGTGATTTACCTCAGGCCACAGAGCTAAGAAGCATAATCTGAATGCAGGCAGACAGCAGAGATTGCACATTGCATCACAATCCCACACCTCCTGCAGACACCTCCATCAAGGCACCCATCATAGTGTGATCATATTGTAGTGTGTTTACATGCGTGTCTCTGTGCACCAGTAGAGAGACTTCTCGAAGGTAAAGACCAGATCTACTCTTCTCTGTTTCTTTAGCTCTAGCACAGCATTGGTGTTGCATCTACTACACAAATGTTTGTTGAACGAATGAAATGAAAGCATGAATGACTAATTGTTAGTGAAGCTCCCAGACACAGGGTATGACCTGTGATTAGGAGAGGAGAAATATTCTTAGCAAAGTAGGCATGTGTGTGAGCTTCTATTTCTTCAGCCTCAAGAAGAAACAAAAACGCTTGAAAAGGAAGAATGAAAATGGAGCATAACAAGGATTCTGGGCTGGATTCTATGACATCATCCTCAAGTTAGATGTCTGGCCTGGTAAACAAAGGCTCCTGTGACATGGGCCCTGGCTGGGCTGGCTGCTTGGGCGGAGTGGAGGAGGTAGTTAAAGTGGCCTGCCCTGACGCTGGCCTCTACCCCAGGCTTTAGCCCAGGCGCCTCTGCATTCAGCAGGTATCTCATCCAAGGGAAAACCAGGACAGGAAATCATGTTGCCATGGAGACCAAAGAGGCCCTTCCAGACACTGGGGAAAATAAACACGTTCTGGTTGGACTTAACCCCCACGAAGCCAGGGAGGCCTCACCTCCTAGTCTGTGAGGCTCCAGTTTCCACTAGAAAATCCAGTGATCCCTTCTCCAGGGGCCCTTAGCACCAAGGGTTGAGCAGCAACTCCAGCCCACCGGGCGTTCTCATGGACCGTGTCACCCCAGGGCTGAAGGAGGAAACCATTTTGTGCCCAGACTTAAGACCTACCCAGGCTCCTTCAAGCTGTTTGCTTAATGCAGACGATGAAGACTAACATTTATATTGTGCTTGCTGCATGCTAGGCACCGGTTCTACACACTATAGGTCTATTAACTCATTTCGTTCTCATTACAACCCAAGAGGAAGGCACTGCTAATATTATCACCATCATTTTATTGATGAGCAAACTGAAGCGCAGAGATATTAAGTGACCCACCCCAGGTTACCATATAGTTTGTAGTGGAACCAGAAGTTAAAGCACTTTGAGAGTGCTTGGGCAACAGAGCATAGCACTTAAGAACACAGGACTTTGGAACTGGAACACAGAGTTGTTTGGCCTTGGGCAAACCAATCCTTTTGAGTCTCAGTTTTCCATTGGGGTGTAAGGATTGTTGTGGGGGTAAGTTTGATGACACATTTATTGAGCATTTATTGTATACTAGGCACTATGTTGGGCACTAGAAGTACAATGGCAAATAAAATAAACGCAGTCCCAGGATCACGCAGTGCCTGGATGGCCACATGCTTTCAAGACAGAAGGACGGGCCCTTATGAGCAGGAAGGAGTTAGCCTCTTGGAGGGAAAAGGAAGAAGCCCAGAGGGGCTGGGTCTCCCAGGACAACGGAGGCAGGCAAGAAGCTGGGTCACATAGGGGCATGGTAGATTTACCTATAATTGTAAGGCATGGGGTTTATTCCCAAACCTGCCTCAGAGCAAGTTCAGAAGAAAGTCAGACTTCATGTGCACTGTTAGGGGGTCTGTCCTTGCTGAAGGGACCTAGACCAGGGGTTGGCAATTATGACCTGTGGGCTAAATCAGGCCCACCACCTGTTTTTGCATGGTCCATGAACTAAGAGTGGTTTTTACATTTTGAAATTGTTAAAAAGAATCAAAAGAATACTACTATTCATGGCATGTGAAAATTGCATGAAATTCACATTTCAGTGCCCATCAATTAAAGTTTTATTGGAAGACAGCTATGCTTATTCATTTACAGATGGTTTATGACTGCTTTCACACTACAATGGCAGAGGTGAGGAGTTGTGACAGAGACCATATAACCCACAAGGCTGAAAATATGACTGTCTTTCTACAGAAGAAGTGTGCCAAGCTCTGAGTTTGATGCCACTGGCTTTGGGGTGCAGGGTCTGATTAGGGAAAGATTATAAATTAGGACCTTTGAGGGGGTCCTTTGAGGGGAAGTGAGACCAGGAGGCAGCAGTTCTCTGTGTTAGCATTAATGTCAATAATAATATTTACATAGTGCTAGGCACTCCACATTTAAATAAATATATATATAGTGGTAACATATATACAACCCCAAATTTCCCATTCACTCCACATACTTCGACTCAGTAAGTCTTCACAACAATCCTTCTGAAGTAGTAGGCACTATGATTATCTTCCTTTCACAGATGAGGAAACTGAGGACAGAGATAAGGGTTCAGTAACTTTGCTTGGTTCCTCAGTGAGTAGGTGGCAGTTTGCCTCCAGAACCTGTGCTCTTAGTGCTGGACTCAACCACTTCTCCCAGATGCGGTTGGTGGTGTTGGTGATGTGACCCTGGACCCTCTCCCGCTAAGAGCTGTTCCTCTTCCCCTGTGGCTTACCTGAGCTACCACCTCACACACCACAAAACCTGCAGGAGAGGCTTTTTCTACCCCCAGAAAAAGGGGCTCTTCAGTTCCTGCCCTGTGTTGTGGAATCTCAATGTTTGATAAAGTATTTTGCTACCCTCAAGATCTACACTCCATAGTATTTAGGAGCACAGAGCTTGGGAGCCTCCAAAATGAGCCATGGGGCCTTGGGCAAACGAATTAATCTCTCTCAGTCTCAGTTTCCCCATTGGGAACATAAATGCCTACCTTTAAGAATTGTTGTGATGTTGAAATTTGATGACACATTTATTGAGCACTTACTGTATGCAGTCTGCACTGTGTCTTGGGAGGCTGAGTGTATATACTATTTAAAGAGCTCTCTTGCTCTCTGACTTCTCATTGATTTCAACCAACAGGGAGCACAAGAAGTTGTTAGGGGGTTGAAAGAGAGTGGGGTTGGGGTATTTATTCTCCCAGCTTTCTTCCAATGGGGTTTCTGCGTGTGGGGTGCCCTACCATCACAGCTCCTGCCAGGTGGCTCCATTTCCAGATTACAGACATCACGTTCCCTTTGGTCTCTTTAAGTCCAGGAGTGGAACAGAGCCCACTGGAATTACTCCCTGAGGACCTTTGTGGTTTTTCTGAAACCCCTTTGTAAAGAGTCCATCTACAAAATGTTCCTTAAATTACCTAATTTGAGTGTGCCTGATTGATGCACTCTTCATTTAAATTAATTTCCCACGTATACCTGGTAGATTCTGCATTCTATCCAGTTTCACAAAACGGCTGCTCTCCAATTCCCCAATGCAATATTTATAGTCAAGTATCTCATCACAACTTTATGTCAAAGTTGAACCATATACCTCACTGGTGAGGGTGGGGGGAACATAGGTACTTTCATATGCTGATGGGTAGGAATACAATATAGTACAAGCTAAATGCAGAGGAATTTGGTAACCTGTTTCAAAATTTAAAAATATGCCTCCCTTTTGACCCAGCAATTTTGTCTTTAAGGATTCATCTCAAGGAAATAATCATACTAACACAAAAAGATGTTCTAGTGTGGAAACAAACCAATTCTCCACCAATAGTTGACTAATTCATTCAACAGATATTTTTTTGAGTGCCTACTAAGCTTCAAGCACTATTCTAGCCCCTAAGGATACAGCAGTAAACAAATCTAATAAGATCTCTGTTCTCATAGAGCATACATTTTAGCAGGTGAATTAATTACAGCATATGCATATGATGAAATGGCATGCTATTTCCAACAATGCCAAAAAACTATGCATTATTATAGAGAGGTGTCCACAATATATCATTAAAAGAAAAAAAATCAGGCTAGAGAAGAGTAAGTTAAATAGGATCACATTTTTGTTTATTAGATTTAGAAAAAAATATGGAAGAGAACACAATAATTAATTGGGGTAATAATAGACTTTCACTTTATATTTTAAACAGCTCTGCATTGTGAGTTTTATTGGAATAAACCTTACTAATAAGGGAAAAAATTCTATTTTGAACAATAAAACCTCTATACCTGCCTCCTTCCATTTAAAATAATATTTACTTTTTAAATTATGAAAGTTTTATGTAAATACATTCTTTGGGGGAACCGGCTGTAGCTCAATTGGTAGGGCTCCGGTTTACCACATGGGAGGCCCTGGGTTTGGTTCCTGGGGCCTCCTGGAGAAGACAAGCCGTGGCGTGGTGAGCTGCCTCAGCGGGATGACACAGCAGGGCGAGATAAGCAGACACAGGAAAACGCAAAAAAGCAAATGAACACAGCGAGCACAAGCAGCAAAGGGGGGGGGGATATACAAATAAATAAAAATAAATCTTTGAAAAAATAAATTCTTTGGGTAAAAATTTCAAAAATCGTAGACAAAGTTTAAGTCTTTCTTAACCACCCTGGATTAACTGCTGTTATCAGCTATGTTTACCTCCAGATTTATTTCCATGCATTTATATACATTTATATGTGGCTACAGAAAATATATCAGGTGCTGAGTTGGTTTTGTTTCTTTTACATAAATTAAATCCTACAATTTCCTACATAAGTACTGTTCTGCATCTTACTTTTTAAAATCCAAAATTTCTTAAAGGCCTTTCCACATTAGTACTTATAGAAAGATTTTGTCGTTTTTTACATATCCATAGTATTTCAAAGTATGGATATACCACACATAATTATGCCATTAAAGGGTTTGGAGCTTACAGTTTGAAACTGAGACTTAGACCATGAATTAATATTAGTTATCCATTGTTGCATAACAAAGTATCCCAATACTTCATAATTTAAAACAATTAAGACATTTATTTTCTCACAGTTGCTATGGGTCAGGGTCTCTCACAAGGCTGCAACCGAAGTCTTGACCAAGACTCTGGTCTCATCTGATGGCTCACATTGGGGAAAGTTAATTTTGAAGCTCACTCACACAGTTAATGGCAGGTCTCCTTGTTGGCTTTTGACTGGAGGTTCTTCCTCAGTTTCTTACCAGGTGGGCCTTTCCCTGGGATAGATCACAACATGGTAGCTGTCTTCTCTCAGAGCAAGAAAGCAAGTGAGAGCATGCAAGAGGGAAACCAGAGTCTTCTTGTGACCTATTCTCAGAAGTGACATCCCATCATTTTTCCATATTATATTTGTTAGAAGCGAATCGCTAGGTCCAGTCCACACTCAGGGGGAGAGGACTACTCAAGGAGAAGGGATTACACAAGAACATGAACTCCAGAAGGCAAGAACCATTGGAAGCCATCCTTGAGGCCACCTACCTTAGGGAAGAAAATCCAGCAAAGATGAGAACACTGAACACAAGGAGAGATAATAGAAGAAATCAGGCAGGAGCTGTTGTAGGAATTATTCATTATTCAACAAAAATATATTGAATACCTATTTGTGACTGACACTAATCTAAATACTGGAGATAAAATGAGGAATGAAACAGACAAAACTCAAACCTTCATAGAGTTTACAGTCTAGCAGAGGAGGTAAGACAAGGCAACTAGAGAGATGAGTGCAAAAAAACAAGACCATGGGGGCAGGGGATATGGCTCAAGCACCTGGGACCTCCCACATGGCAGGTCCCAGGTTCAATTCCCAGTGCCTCCTAAAGACACAAAAGACAAACAACAAGCAATCAAATGAAAAAAACAATTCAGGGAAGCTGATGTGGCTCAGTGGTTGAGCGCTAGCTTCCCACTTTTGAGGTCCTGGGTTCAATTCCCAGGCCTGGTATCTGAAAAAAACAAAAACAAAAACCAAGCAAACAAAAAACAAGACCTTGGTCATGCAATTAATTGGTTATTTTACGGGTAGACTCCCACCCGTCTGTGACTGATTGAAAGTGGTGAATGAAAGGGAAGAAGGAGTTCAGGATGACTCCCATGTTTCAAATGGGCAAATGGTGGATTCTGGTGCCTGTTCCTGACAGAAAGAAAACTGGAGGGGAATAGATTTAGGAAATGAATAATTCAGTGTTCAACAGGTGAATTTTAAGAATATATGAGAAGAAGAACAACTATGAGGACCAAGATGGTGATGCAAGATGCTCCAGGGTGCCATTCCCCCATAGAATCTTTGAACAACTAGCAAAAATGGGTAGTGATCCTCCTTAAAACTGGAAAACAGTTAAAGGGATGTAGTAACTGGACAAATGCTGAATCAAGAAAATGCAGTCCCCATTTTTTACCACTGGCTGATGGCTGGGCATATATATATGTAATACATATATATGTGTGTAATATTATGATTTTATTATAGGAATTGGCCCACATGACTGTGGGGATGGGCCAGTAGAATTCCATTAGGCAAGCTGCAAACTGGGAACTCTGATGGTTTCAATGAATTCCATAGGAGAAGCTGGCTAGCTGAAGTAGAAATGGAAATTCTTCCTTCAATTCATCTCTTCTCTGGCCCTTTCTATCTAGGCTGGCAGTGATTCTGCTCATACAAATTTTGCAAATAACTTTGTTGGCTTTGCATGTAGTTAGCAGGGATCCAAACCATTAGACAATAGAACTTTCCACAGATTCTTCCTGCATAACTGCATTTCCAATCCTGACTTCCACTGAAATGGCTGACAGGATCCATATTGAATTAAATCCTCACACAGAGCCCTATTCTCCAGGGGCTCACTTTCCAGAAGCTCATGGAGGTCCCTGATAGGGCCACTTCTGGCCCTAGTCTCAGATCATACCACCTGCATAAGCTCAGAAATTTCCAAACTATCAATCTCTGGTTTCTTTGTGCTTAGG
>PVKH010021015.1:0-14441 GCA_004027955.1 Chaetophractus vellerosus | reverse complement strand
CTTCCGTGCTTCACGGTGGCAGCTCCGTGTTTCACGGGTGACTTTGCCATGCCCGTGGCAGCTACGCCCTGCCCGTGGCGGCTTTTTGCCCTGCCCACAGCAGCTTTGCCCTGCCCACGGCAGCTTGCCTTTCTCAAGGACGTCTGCCCGCTGGGAGAGGTCCCCAGGAACTGAACCCAGGGCCTCCCATGTGGTATACCAGAGCTCTTATCCACTGGGCTATCCAGCCGGCCCCCTACATTTATTTTCAATAAAAAGAAAGTTTTGGGACACATTAGCAGTTTTTATTCATCTACCCCTCTCTTTCTAACAATTATCAATAAATGCCTAAGTAAAAAAAATATATAGACCTGAAGGTGGGCAGGTGGTAAGAAAAGGGAAGATATAGTAAGTTAAGCTATGCTTAAAACATTTTTATTTAAAGTAACTTTTATGGTTTCAAGAATAAGACACTCTCACAAGGAAAATAACAGGAAAATGATCACCCGTGATTCATTCTTCCATACTTTATTTTATGAATATAATTTTATATTTAGATAAGATCAAACTATATGTGAATTCATCAGAGACATAAAATCTCTTAAAAAGAGTGGTTTTGATCTGCATACTACTAATATGTACTATTTTACTTAATCAATTTCCTCAGTTTAACTTTCAGTATAATTAAAAATTTTTTCAGCTCTTACAAACAGGGTTAAAATGAACAAAGGCCCAACTTTTATTCATATTTCTGCTAGTTCCTTAAATTCCTAGAAGTGAAATTATTGATTATAAATAGATTTAAGGCTTTTGATATGTAATATCAAATTACCCTTCCAAAAAGCTGTATTAAGGCTTGAAAGTAAAAACAAGTTTCACATATGCAGTAAGAGCATTATTTGGAATGTATTGCCAATAGTCATTTGACATTACACACATGTAGGATGGTTACTCTTTAGCAGTAATAACATAGTCCATACAGTAAAGAACTCAAAGGTGGCAAAGCAAGGAAAAAAGCTGAGATGGGCAGATGATAGACAAACAGTGTGGATTCTGTTAAAACACCTCATGCTTTGCATGGTTGTGTGTTGTATATCAATAATCCAGTTAGGGAAAGGAGCCAGCAGTGGTCCATGCCTTTTAGTAACCTTTCTGGACATCCAAAGGTAGGTGGGTTTGGAGATGAAAGATTGATTGAAAACCATAGTGTTTAGCTTAAGGGAAAACATAGTGCCTCCTGAAAATGAGTGTGAATTCTACTTGAGAATTTAAGTAGCCTCAGAGTAATTGTATCAGAAACTTAATAGGTGATAAAAAAGGAAACTATATATCTGGGGCTAAATACCAAAATAGAATATTGAAAGAATCATATTTTAGCATATTAATTCATGGATTCATTCATTCATTAGTCATATATTTATGAAGTACCTATTAAATGTCAGGCACTGCTCTAAATGGTGGGGACACGAGAACAGATCAGAGAGATATGGTCCATGTCCTCATGGAGCTCGCAGTTTGGTAGGAAAGACTGATAATTAACCATGTATAGGGTGATGGAGATAGAGAAAATATAGGGAAAACATGGCAGGGTTAGCCAACTCTGGTGGGGAAGTTAAAGAAAGGATAGGAAATTGGTTTTCAAATGAAAATGGAAAAGAAGTTGATGGAACAGAGTGAGTTAAAGAACCAAAGTTGTGACTATGTAATATTTGTTATTCACTATAAGTCTAGAAATAATAACACATTACAGCTGGTTGGAATGCCATCGCTTCCAAGTGTTTCCTGGAAGAGGAAGAAAAATGATTTAAAAACTATTGAGACCAGAGTAATCATGTATAATCTGTGATGCCAGTCATATTCAACAATCCAGAAATGACAATAGGATTTGTTTTTTTAATTTTAAAAAGAATGAATCTAATCTCTTGATGAGGAAAGAGTAATAATTAAGGCCAGCCCTGTGTAAAGTACTCTTTGCTCAGTGACACATGTGCCTAAGTTAAATATGTAATTAAACCCATCTTTATTTCTAATAGGTTTGCTTGGAGTCTTCCTTTTTGTTGCTGCTATTTTTATTGTTTCTTGAGCCCCGACTTACTGTACCCTTTCAAGAACTGTAAACTACAAATCTCAGCTGGATGAATCAACTAACGATCTAGCCTTTGTACCAGGGTCTATGCAGGAAAAAACTTGGTCAGGTCTGCCAACCACCTGGAACACTGGCAGGAGTTAGTCAGCTGGCCTCTACATAGAAGCATGACTGGACGCTGCCAGGTAATCTTATATGGACTATCCAAAGTGTGAGTGAACTATTCTTAGACTTTTATGAAAAACACCTAATCTGATTTTCACTATAATGCCATTAGATGGACTGGGAAAATACTGTTATCTCTGTATTTCAAAGGAAGAAACAGATTTACAAGGCCTAAATACCTTGCCTTGGGTCACCCGTCCTGAAAGATGCATCTGGAAAGGCCCATTATATATATGGGGAAAACTCTTAAAGACTACTGGAGAAAATATTTTAGAGCACAGCATATTCAATGAACAAAGTTGGATATTTCACACAAGTTTGAGAAGAAAACAAATTCTGCTTTGTCTGTTAGCTAATCTTTTAGTAGAAGACCTATCAAACAGCAATAAATCTGTGAATGTTTCCAACGCATCATTAAAAACTTCACCAGAGGCTTACTTAGAACAGTGGGGTTCCAAATACACATTTAAGTATTTTAAACAGCACTGAATGGATGAAGCCAAAGCCATGCTGAAAATGTTTTGCTTTTGAACTTTATGACACCAGCACTTTCTAATAAATTTTAATGTTGATCAATTGATCCTGATTCTATTTAGAGTACATTGCAGAAAACAATCAAATGACAGAACATTTTCAAAGGAAGACTGTCAAATCTAATTACCAATATCCTCCTCCTCATGCATTTGATCAATTTTAATATGTTGACCCTCAAATTTCCATCTCCAGAAAACTGCATAGCACTTCCCATACAAGCTTTACTTCTTCCATAGGCTTGTATAACAAAATTTAATTATGTCTCTTTTCCTTGAAAATAGCCAATAATTTGACTTTTTTCTCTCTGAGGAGACACTATATGACTCAGGGCAAAAAGGAAAAACTTTTAAATATATACTGTGCAATATTATTACAGTCAACTCTTAATTATCTATGGTAGAGGACTGCAGAGATAGAGTGCATGAGTGAAATCCACAGACATGCCCCCAAATTTCATTTTGAAAAGCAATTTCAACTTCTCATTTTAACAAACCTTTTATTTGCAGCAAAATTAGTTGAATCGACTTTACTTCCTTTTTGGAGCCAGCCAGGGGGTAAAGAAGAGAGCACATGGTATAGAAGTACCCTCAAACTCGATAACCAATCTCCAAGGAAATGAAAGTTAACTACAATCATTTGGCACTGCACAAAGAAAGAATGCTACAGGAAATGTAAACACAGCTAAGACCATCTAATGCTTATTGTTTTCAGATTCTAAATGCTTTCTTTAAAATCAATATGTAGGAAGAGTCCTTAAATTTTCTTTACCAAATCTGTGATTATTTAAAACCAAATTGTGAAGCTACAGTCAGAAGGATCTCTAGGAAATATAAAAATGAAGATATGTTTAACTGCTCTATTTCCATGTAATGACATTAATTGGGAGGCTAAATTTAGGCTGTGCATAAAAAGTAGCTTCTCTACTTAGGAACAGCATAGGTTCCAAAGGTGATTCATAATTCCAATTGTTTTTAAGTATGACGACACTAAAGAGGGTTTAAGCTTGCGGTTACCAAACGCATTTTCACTATGTAGAAATGTTCATTGTTCTTTCAAACTTTTACATGTTTGAAGGAATTTTAAAGAAGGCAAAGATTATAAGGCATGGTTTTCTTTCTGTGATAGCTGTTTAACCAAAGATCTTTCTCAAAGTAATCAGTTTCATCTACTTGACAAAATTCCTGCCTGTTGAGGCATATAATAGCCATGATTGATGACCTCAGCAGGTGTTTTAGGGACCACTTTAGATTGAACAGTATTTCTCAAACTGTAGTCTCCAGGCCGGGAACATCAGCTTTGTCTGGGAGTCTGTTAGACCTGCAAAATCCTAGGCCCTACCCCAAGCCTACCCCAAACTCGGGGGACAGCGCCAAGCAAATTTCATTTTAACATGCCTCCCGGGTGAGGCACACAGGAGTTTGAGGACCATTCCCTTAGAAGAACTGACCCCTCACTACTGACTGCAAGTTTTGAGACTCGAACTAAACTGGAACCTCTGCGATCATCTGGGGTGTTGCAACAAAAGTTTCACTGACAACTTTAATCACACTTAGCCTTTAAAAATTTGGAATGTTTAGCTGCCTTCTAAATTACTATTGGATTAATAAACATTTATTGTCAAAGCCAATTTAAAAAGTTTTCCTTTGCAACTTTTACCAATCAGTTTGCTTCATCAACAATTATACAGAATGCAAAATTTCACCTCTTGCATGTTTAATTTTTGGTTCTTTAGGATAATTAAGTCACTTGTGTGACTTATCTCATTGTTGTTTATTACTTTTAATCATTTTTAAATTTCTACTTTCATTGCCCCCCATAATTAGATAAATGCTTTTAGCAATACTTTCAATGCTCTCAACATTTTGCTTTTACCAGGCATGATGTGGTGAACAGCATTCATAAAACAACTAGAAATCAAACACATACAATATACTGGCAACATTAAAACGTGACCTGCTCGTTCAATTAAAATAGCTGGTCACTACCATGTAGGACATTGTCAATATTGGGTAGTCGATGATCATTTGCTCTAAAGAGTATATAATTTCATATACATGAAATTCATAAGTTGAAAGCTAGTAAGGAAAATGGGAGGGGCTTCAACTAATCAACCACAAGGACAAGTATTTATGGCATGCCTACTATGTGTCATAAATAGTGCTAGCCATTAGGACCTCATGTTTTCCCAAATTAATGTTTCAAACCAAACATTTCAAATCTGGCAGCTAAAAAAAGAGTAAATGCATCTGTTCTACACTTTCAAACTTTGTCTATCACATCGTTTTTAATCAATGTGATTCCAAAACCCGAATGTTTTGCCTTTGCAATTAATGACTATGGGATTATAAAGGGGAGAAAGTATTAAGAGTAATAAGATGGCTGCAGTATGTTTGTATGCTTTAATATGTTTATAAGTATAGAAAACCTATAGTGCTTGTTATGTGCCAGGCATAAAGTACCTTGCATATATTAACTTACTTATCTTTACAACAAGCCTATTATTCTAGCGAAGAGATCAGGCAACTGTGGCACAGACAGGATGACCAAGTTATCTGAGGTCACACAGCTGGGGAAGTGATAGAACCATGCTTCCCGTAGCCTGGCTCCAAGCTCCTGCTCTTAACCCCTATTCTCCAACACATATTGGCAGAGCCACTGTGACTTGATGACCTGCCATCAAGTAAAGTCTGGGGAGAACCAGATTTCACATAAAAACACATTAAATAACTTCTGAAAAACATGAAATTAAGTTCAACCTATTAAAACAGATGCCTACTTCCTATCATACCAAAATACAATGATTCCTTTATGTTTTCCTTTACATATATAAAAGCTTGCAGTAGCAACTACTTCCTATAGGTGCACCTTTAGAAAGCATTTTTACCTACATAATAAATTAGATCATCACAATAATTCTGTAACATAGTCCTCCCTCCAACTTCACAGTTGAGGAAACAAGCTTAGATAAGTTAGGGAACTGGCAAAGATTGGAGTTCAGATTTTTCTGTGCCTGGCACAGACAGAACTCCTCCCATCACACTCTCTCTTCTATGAAAACTTACTCCTAGTCAGAATGTATACAGAATTTTATCCTCAGCATTCTGAAAGAATAAATACACTTAACTGATTAAATTTAATCTAATTGTTTAACTAAATTATTGAATATAAGAAATAGAAACTACAAATGGACAAAATCAGAAAAGAGATTATATACAGCCACTGGTGCTAAGGTTCAAGGGAACAAAAGAGAAAAAAAGATCAAAGGCAGTTATGAGAGTTTATCCAATGTAATTATAAATTAAAGACTGAAGAAACTGAGATGGCACGGTTATTTCAAATTATATTCTGAATAGAAAGGTTTTGTTATGATTAGGCTAATGTGTCAACTCACCAGGTAATTGTGTCCAGGTGTTAGGTCCAGCAAGCACTGGGCTAATTGTAATACAAGAGCATTTATGGACTTCGATCACCAGTGAGTTTACTGCATGGATGGCTGATTACATCTGCATCAATCAGGGAGATTCCATTAGCAATGGGTGACGCTTTTATCCAATCAGTTGACCTCCTTGAAAGGGGAAGTGATTTCAACATTCAGAGAGAATTTCCTAGCTCGTCTTTGGACAGCCAACTTCTCCCAGAAACTCATCAAGCACCTTTCATTGGACTTTCATCAGAGCCCCTGGTTTGCAGCCTGCCTGCGGAACCTGGACTTGTGCATCCCCACGGTCGTGTGAGAGACTCTTATAAAATCTCATATTATTGACAGAAATCTCCTATTGATTCTGTTTCCCGAGAGAACCCTGACTAATACAGGTTTAGAGGGAAAAAAATTAAATGTTTTGGCATGTTTCTGAAATATGAATAGTTCCTAAGAAAGAGGTGGAAAAATTGTTTAAAATTTGAATAAAGAAGGAAAAAGTTAAGAGAAAGTTTGCTCACAATAACTAGATCGAATGAACCCATTAATTGTGTCTATATCTAGTAACAATTTATTTGCAGAAGCATCCCAGTCTGGGTCAAAGATCCACAAAACTCTAGATGGCCATCAGTAAGAATGCATGGCCTAAGAGTTACAGTCAGTGTCACTGGGGTTATTACAAAGACATATCCATTATTAATCTATCCAGTTCCCTCAGGCAAAATTTATCACTCAAACTTATTCCATTTCAAGGCTCTGAAAAAGAGTCAGTGATCTTCTCATACCCATACAAAAGTTAGACCGTAGGGCTTTGGGGAGTGTGGGGGGGTGCGGGGAGCATGTAATTCTGCAGAGGGCTGATTTAGCCAGAAAAGAAAAAAAAAAGAGTAAGAAAGTGAATGAGAGCAAATGCAAGTTAGTGGGAGCAGGGATAAGGAAGGAAGAAGAGAGGAAGGAGGGATAGATGAGTGCCTATTGGCTTAGATTGGTATTGATAAATACGTTTATTTCATCATGATGCAGAATTTAAAAGCATTAAGGAGAACTAAGAGCCAGGTTTTGCTCCAGTGTTGTTGATATATGTATAAAAGAAATTATATATATATATAAGGAATTATATATAAGAAATTGAACCAGAGCCTTACCAAAGAATTCCTGGGATGCCCCCCCCCCAGATGAGGTAATAATATATGTGAAATCTGTTTATAAATTGTAAAGTACTAGATATGCAAGACAAGCAATAAATCATGACCTCAAGGTTGTAAACAGCCTGTGTTTGTAACTATCTTCATTCTTGTTTCCAAATGAAAATGAAGTTTAATTAAAGGTGAAGAGCATGTCAATGGTGTAGCTGAGGACGATTATAAAATTCATCCAAAAAGTCAACTAGTATCATAAGCAAATTGGCAAGAAGTATAAATTTCACAGACCATGATTTGTTCCTTGTGAATCAAGGATATGCCTATATTTTAGGACAGCAGTCAGAAATTACAAGGCTATTACTTTCACTGATTCTAAGTCACCAGTGACCTGCTAGATATGGGCAAGAGCAATGTCAATAGCAATGCCTTCTATCCAGTAATAAGAAGTATAAGCAATAGAATTTTAAAAATTAGGCAGGAAAAAGTAATATTCTCACAAAATCCCATTATAAAGAATTCTGTAATTTCTCCTGCAAATGATTCTAGGGTCCCAAAAGATATAATGCCATTATAGAAACACATTTAAACAAACATAAAGCTAAATGAACTCATAATATGCAGCTTCTCCTAAGACAAAAAAGGAAGGGAAAAAAAAAAATAACCCAGCACTCAAGACTAGAACAAATAAGAATGTTTAAACCCTCACACTACTTTCTTGGTAATACAGGACTTTTCTATTTTAAGAAGCCACATTTTACTTCCAAAAGCTTGTTATTACACTACAGGAATTATTCCTTTCATTTGAAGAACTCGTTTTTGGAAAAGTCAAATTGCCAAATTACTTATTCTCTAAGACCATCTTTTGCATTTTAAAATCTGTATCTGTGTGGCCACTGTTGCTAAATGCTATGTAAAGATTCTGAAGGAAATGGAGATTACTCCAGCCCAATCCACTGCCACCATCTGGTTGGAATATTACCTGTAAATTTTTAAATAACTGATATTTTACTTCTTTTACAAGGCAGGGATAACTAATCACACCTAAAGTCCTTAGAGAAAAGTGGTTTTGGAATGAACAGCGCTAGATATTACACTTATGCTAGTGTCAATGCATTTTAATTCTGTATCAGTCTTTTTAGAACAACAACAGCCATCCTAAATAATGAATATGTATTTAATAGCTATTTTCTTGCCAAACACATTGCAACATTTTCTTACTAAATAAATAAAACATTATCTTGCTTCAAAGTTTACTGCTCCAGGTGGTACTCAAGGTAGGGGACAGAAAGAAGTGATGGGCTCTGATATTAGGTGGTTTAATATAATTCTCCCATGTTTGAGTCAACCAAACTCAGGGTAGAGGAGCTTTCTCAGTTTTCCTTTTAACTTTCTTTTGTTCTTTCCCTTCTTCATTTTCATGCTTTCTCTACAGGTAGCAGATTAACAGGAAAATGCAAGGTGAACTCTGGAGAGAAATATGCTGCTTTTTATTTCCTCATTATTAAGGCATGCTCTTATCAGTGCCCTAAGTAAACTGTATTCACAAAGTCATGCTATTTTGCTCTACTACGTATGTTATTATTTATCAGTTGTATTAATCTAGCTCTGTGGCATCCTTTCATACTTTAGTATATGCCTTACTTTTGTATAAAAACTTTCTACATATTATACAAATCAATGGATGGATGGCTATTTTCTCTATTTTATAATAGCATATATATATTTATAAATAAATTTTAAATGGCACATATAAAGTGGATTTTTATTCTTTCTTAATTTTCAATTAAAACAGATTTTTCAAGTGAAAGTATCACTTAAAAAGTATGGTATTTAATAAAGTTAGTTTAAATAAGTTAGACACAAGGTTCTTTGAGTTTGTACCTTCCTTCCATCAGCAAAATCAACATTTATTAATCACTTACTATGTGTAAGGCACTGCACGCAAGATTTTCGTTTAGTTGTCACCTGCAACTTAACATGTTTTTCTGAGAAAGGAAATCTTTTCATAGGAGTTAACATTTTTAATCTGGGCTGGATTAATTTGGGATTCTCCTTATAGTAAATTAGAACATTTTGGCATTTATTATATCTAGTCCAAACCCACTGATTTTATGAATGAGAAAGAGGCATTCAGAGGCATTAAATGAGTTTCCCAAAGTTAACACTGACCAGAAGGTCTGGTACTTTGCCTGGTACAGACTCTGGGGAGCTGGAGTTGTGTTAGGAGGCAGGGTAGTCTGTGGCATCATTGGGCCACTAACATCAAAGACAGATTCAAAGTCTAAGTCGTGGCCATGGGCATAACTGGGAAGCATGGGAAAGTTCCAAGAAAAGGACAAAGGGAAAAGACATATTCAAGTCGGGGTACTGAATACCTGGAACCAGCTTAATGGAGCTTGGAGAGGCATATTTTTATTGGGTAGCTGGGACTAAACTAAGAGAATGGGTAGGCAAAGCCAATTTGAGCAAAACTACTTAATTTTCAAATCTAATGTCTCTTTCATGGATCTCACCATACATATTTTTTAATCTCACTGTGGCATTTTATACTGCTGGCCACTCTGTCCTTGAAATACTCTCCACTCCCTGCCCTCAATGCCTTTGCTTATAACACTCCCACACATGAAAAGACTCCTTATCCTTTTGCTAGTCAATAGTTTGCCCCATCTCTACCCAACATGATCTTTCTCTTTGTGTCAAGAGTTTTTATTATTTATACCACTCATTTGCAGGGTGTTTCCTGTTGTCCTGATATAATCTATTAATAGAGTATCTTCTCTCTTGAAAATGTCGTGGTTTGGATGATAAATTATATGAACATCCAACCCATGTGGCATCTATTATTTATTGTCTTGCCCTATTAGAAATTTTTTCAAGTGCATGCCTAATATGAACATATAGATTATAATAAGCTTGATGAAGAGGGGACTATATGTCATATGACTTTTTCTTTAAACTTAGGCCAGAATTGCATGTAGTGGATATTTGATTTTTTTAATTGATTTTCCAAGTGATAAGATGCCTAAGACTATTTCAATATAATGTCCTACTAATCACAGGACTATACCAAAAATCATATCATCTACATGGACTACAGAGTGGATTTTACTTATGCTGCCAAAATGATTATCACAAGAAGAAAGAAATGGCGGGGAACATTTGAGTTATCCCCTTATTACATTTTTGGAATTTATCATTCAGAAATATAGAGAACATTTTAAGAAATGGAAGGGAAACTTCATTTTACTTTCAAAGACATGGATCAGACTGATAGTAAAGAGTTAAGTGTGTCCACGTTGCTTTTATCCTCACTCATCCATAAAATTCTTACTCTTCAAGTCTGAGTTCAGATGTCACCTTTGCTGTGCTTCCTTCCTTTTTGACTCTTTTCTCTCCTTCTCTCTCCCTCCTCTCCCCAAGAGAATCAGGTGCCCTTACTTCTGTATTCTTACAGCACCTTACCACATTGTACTGTAATTGTTTACACATCTATCTGCCCCATTAGATGATCTTCAAAGTGTCAGGAATCAAATCTTTTTCAGCTGTCAATTCCCAGCATCTAGCCCAATGGCCCAATGCCTGGAATACACAAGACTTTCAGTAAATATTTGTTGGATAAATGAATCAGTCTTCAGACATGAAAAAAATGTTACATCTGAATGTTAAGGAATGTTCTCTATATAAAAGAAGTTAAAAGGAGGTGGATGTGGCTCAGGCGATTGAGCTCCCACCTATCCCATGGGAGGTCCCGGGTTCTGGTCCCGGTGCCTCCTGGGGAGAACGGGCAGACACCTGCACCCACCCCAACGAGAGCTAGACACCACAATGAGAGCTAGACGCCTCCCTGCAGCAACGAGCAGATGCCTAAACTGCAGATGCCACAGTCCAGCAGACACTGCAGCCCATGGGGAGTGGGTGTGGCTCAGGCTGTTGGGCATTCCCCTCCCATGTGGGAGGTCCCGGGTTCGGTTCCAGGTGCCTCCTGAAGAAGGCCAGCAGACAGACAAGAGAACCATCTGGGGGAGGGGTGGGGGATAAATTAAAATAAATAATTAAAATACAAATAAAGTAAAAAAATAAATCTTTTTAAAAAAAAAGTTAAAATCATAAGTGGGCACAACCTTAACCTGATGGTGACATGTATAATGTTTACAGTTTGTATTAATGAGAATTCTCTAAAATACATAACAGCACTCAGAATCACAGTCATTCTGATGAAGTGAAGGGCAGATGATTTCCAAACAGAAAATTCTATTCTTCAATTTACATAGGCAAGACAAACACATGCAGCAGTTTGAAGCAGTGTAATAGAACAATTAGTGTCTAGGAGGCAATACCAACGAAGGAAGGCTGTGGTTCATTTTAATAAAACTGTAAGGAAGATGGGCTCTGGATCAGGGCTTCAGTGTGCCAGTTCTGTCTATATTTTGCCGACTCCAGAGCAATCAACCAAGCAAACAACTCAATGAGGTCGGCATGGTGAGTTTAATCAAGCAACCAGAAAGATAATCAGTCAAACTTGTGATTAAACATTAAGAAAACCAGATCAAAAGGAAATAGTTGGACTGAGATTGTCCTTTCCTTTCTCTGTGCATTTTATACAAACACAGTCATAATGTAAAAATAATTGCAGATATGTACTTGATTGTTTTTTTCTAGTCACAGTTATTCATCCTCTAAGTTATCAAAGTCCTCTCTTGACGACTTTGGCTGAAAAATAATGAGGTGCTCAGAATTCCCAGGGCCTTTCAGTTTAGAAAAATAACCCAGGAACCATTAACATGGATTGAGGTTTATGTACATAATCTCCTATGTATATATAATCTTCTGTGTATCTATTTGGGTATATTAAGCATTTTTTGAAATGGAGTACATTCAGTTATCATATTTTTTTCCCACTAATTGAATACCAAGTTTCCTTAAGGGGAGGTGCAAAAAGTGGGGTCACCCTCCAGAGCAAAATTGGCTCCCTTAGGTCTGAGGCTTGTAAAAGTATGTGTTTGTATGTGTTGGCAGGGAGGGAGGGGGGATAAAAAAAGAGCAGGAGTTAGAGCAAGAGAATATTTTTTCCCCCAAATCTTAGCTTGCTGCTCAGAGGTCATTATAAGCACTAGAAGAGGCTATTTGAGACCACCTCCTTATCCACCTTCTGCTTCTAGACAGGATTATATCTACATTTCCAGTATGAGGGGTAATCCTGTTCTTAACATCGCCCAAAGGAGATTTAAACGTTCTCATTTGTAACCAATGCCTGGTTTTTGACAACATTCATAATCAAGTCATTCTTTGTAGAACTGACCTAAATCCCTCTTAACCCAGTAGGGATTCATTTCCTCTGTTTGCTCCTTAGATGAGCAAGCTTATCACCTTCTTCCATATAGTATTTCCGATACCCGGTTAATAAGTGTTGGGTCTGAGAAGGCCTGAGAGAGCTGGGATAAGCACTGAGCTCAATGGATCTTCGTGCAAGCCTATGCTTCCATGTGGTCCTGAAAGTGGCTCTTAATTCTCACATCCATCACACTAACATAAAGCCATGGCTGAGGAAGAGGGACTTCATGAGATCATCTCAACTGGCCTCCTGGACAGGAAAAGTCTTGTTGATGGGATTATCATGTTCAGCATTTAAAGTGACTGTCCATCCCTACTGGCCCCACTAAATGCTAGTAGCACACATACTCCTGTCACTGTGGCAACAGGATATTTATTCTCCATTCCCATATTCTGAAATGCCCCATAAAAGGGTGAAACTGCTCTGTTGACACCTATTGACAACAACCCTTAGATTTATCCTAATAATTTGGGCCAGAATCAAATGGATTTGTGGAAATAGGGGGAAAAAGTCAGTACTTTTCTTTGGTATGTTTGAAATTCACATGATATTTCTATTGTTTCCCTCTATAGTAAAAGGTCTGTTACAAACCATGAAGAATAAACTTAACAAAAGGAATCACTGTCATTTTCTAATTATTTATTACTCACCAGATTCCTTGCCATTTTACATGTGTTATTTAATACTTAACACAACCACATTTAGTTAGGACTCAAGATCCTCATTTTAAATATGGAGGAAATAAGGATCAGAGAATTTAGCTAAACTATTCAGTCACCTTGATGAGAGGTGATAGAGTCCAGAACCAAACCAAGAGGTTCCCAACTCCAAAGCCCTTGTTCTTTTCAATACATCAGTTTGCCATAGAAGTTGCCATGTATTTATGATTACTTATACACCTGGGCCCCATGCACAGGAAGGAGATCTGGGTAGAAGATAATAGTACACATATAGACCCATTGTAAATAAGATCTCTTCCAGATGTTAATTCAGTGAAGGTATAGCCCAATTGAATCAGGTTGGGCTTTAATCCAGCTTACTGGAGTCCTTAATAAGCAGAGTGAAAATCAGATGGAGAGAGGAGCCATGGGGAACAACCAGAAGCTGGAAGTCAAAGAAGATGTCACATGCATATTGTCATGTGATGGAAAGGCAAGAATCTCCAAAGATTGCTGGTAAGTCAGAAAATATTGACCCTGGCAGGAAGCAAGCCTTCTAGCCTCTGACACTGTGAGTCAATAAATTCCTGTTGTTAAGACAACACATTGCATGCTATTTGTTTTAGCAGCCAGGAAACTAAAACAATTCTCAACACAAAATTAATATCTTAACTCTAAAATGTGGGTAGGACTTGTACACATTGTAAAAACTAGTACTGGTCTCTTCTTTTATCTCCCAAGAAATAAATATTTTGTTCCATGAAACCAAGTTTTTGAATCAAGATATACATGAAACTGCTCAATGCTTTCGATAAGTTAACACAAAATGTTTAACCTTCCCCTCTTGGGAAATGCAAGGGTTTTTAAAATTCTCTTTATTGATGAACTCTTAAAAGAGGCTTTTGCTTTTCCATACAGAATGAAAACAAATGGAGGAAGATAAAGAACAACCCAGATAATCAAATTTAAAAATTCTTTAGTTTGTTGTATGTTTAGTACTCTTTTTAATCACCTGAAATACTTTGTGGTGGCTTATATGAGCAATATTAAATAAACTATTGGGATGATACTGGTGAACTCTGAGAGAATCTATCGTGCAATACAGTCAGAAGTGAATATGTGAAAG
>PVKH010021014.1:0-14444 GCA_004027955.1 Chaetophractus vellerosus | reverse complement strand
CCACCGGGCCTGCAAGACAAGGGCACGGGTCAGCCGGGCCCGGGAGGGCTCTGCGGGGGCACCGCGCAAGGGCGGCCTGCGCCACGCGGCCGCGGCCCGCACGGGAGATAAGGGCTGCTCGGCTTCCACCCGCTATCTGATACGGAGCCTAGGGATAAAGAATGCTATGCGAACCCCAGAGGCCACGCCGGGGGCCGAGTCTGTGGCCCCGGTCCGCCGAGGAGCCGCCGAGAGCCGCCCGGGGTCGCGCGATGCGAGAGGACGAACTTCACAGCGGCCTCACGCGGCGCGCGCGGACCGGGCACTTCTCACGCACGAGAGGACGAAAACCTGCGCGGTGACTTTCTCACAGAAAGGCCCAGCGCGAGGCCAGCGCCAGGCCCGGCACGCGAGGCTCGCGGCCCAGCGCCCGCGGGCGCCTTCTCCCGGCCTGGGGGACCGGAGGCGCCACGCGGGCGGCGCGGGGAGGGCCTGCGGGACGCAGCCGCGGCTCGCCCGGCACCCCAGGCCCCGGGAGGGCGGAAGTGCGGAGCCTCCCGCAGGGGCCCCGCCACGGCGCCGGGCCGCCCGCGCCAGACGCGCGAGCCTGGCAGCCAGGGCGAGCTAATTCGTCTCTCCGTCGCGGGGACGCAGCTCCGTGGAGGCGCAGGGAAGGGGTGCGGGAGCCTGCCCCTCCGCGCTCACGTGCGCCCAGGAGCCCGCGTCCCGAGGCCGCCGTGCGCAGCCCCGTCCCGCCCGAGGCCCTGGCCCTTCGGCGGCGCCTCGCGCAGGGCCGGGGCCCAAGGCCCACCGCGTCGCTGCAGCCCGCGCCCCCGCCGCGGCCGCCCGCCGGCGCCACCTCCCTGCCCGCTGCCCGCGCCCTCCCGCAAGGCCCCGGCCCCGGCTCCCGCGGGCGCGCTTCCCGCCGGGGCCGAGCGGCGCGCGGTGCACCCGGGCTGAGCCGGGCCCGGCCTCCCGAGGCGGCGGCGGCCGATCTGAAGCGCCCCTCTCAAGGCTCATCAATCTTAATCTGGGTTGCTCAAGTAATTACGCCCGCATCCCTCGCAAGGCTACAAGTGGATTTGGGTTTCTATTCCCCAGGCCCTCCTTTGTGTTTATTGGAGGGTCTGCGCGCACTCGCCGGCGCCCGGGCCCCCGCGCCCTCGCCGAATCCCCCCGCGCTCCGGCCCGCTCCAACCGCTGCCTTAACCCTTGAGCAGCCAGGACGCTCCCTCCCAGGCCACCTTTAGGATTTCCTCTCCGAAGAAATCAGGTGGTTTACTTTCGACTGGGGGGAGGCGAGAAAGGGGACGTGACTCACATCGGAAACAATGTGTCTTTTTACACATCGCTGGGCCTGGCTGAAACCTCAGAAAAGTCTTCATTCTAAACACAGAAGGCCAAGGCCGGCGACTCCTGGCTTAATAGAGGATTCTGGCATTTGGAGAGGAAGACTGCTTTTTCAAAAACATCCAAAAATGGCGAACCGTTTCTTTCTCTTAAAAAAGTAATTCAACATATCCAAACAATTAAATTGGGAAAACTGCGCACACGCACACACACACACAATCATGAAACATTATCAAAACCATACACACTGAGTTACTGAAATATATTACGAATTTTAAGTACACAATTCCGTGAACTTTTAACGGGAAACACATTTCCACTACTCATTGCTCTGCGTTTCTGAAAGGAGCCTGCGCTTCCATTTGACTCCACTCCAATTTCGTTCCATTGGGTTGAGATTTTCTGGGAGTTTATAAAAAAGGGCTCTGAATGGTCCTTCTTTAAGAAAGACACATCGTGAAATATTCAGCTTTAAGAGTGTGTCGTTTTTACCCCTGTCGCTTGGAAATCTCCAATTACAACTTCCAATTCCAGAGCCGCCTGTTTAAGGAGCACCGAGTTGTTTTGTTTTTTTTTTTTTTTTTCCTTCCTTCAGGGAGCAAACCAGCAGCAGGGAGAATATGGCGTTAATCCACTACAGCAATAGAGAGAAGGGATTATGTTTTAATCCCCTTTGGGGGCACCTCTGGATTTTAGGGATGCGATCTTAAAATGTTTACAGAAGACACAATCACAAATCAGAAGGTATTCCTTATGAAATCTTGTTATTTGGAAATCTTGGATCCCTTTCCAAATAAGTTTAAAAACGCTCTCTCCAGCCAGCGCAGTGGAGATCTAGCTGACTGTCTTGTATAGGAGATGGCTAGAGTTACTACAAGTTTCACCTCCTAAATGTTCCCGGGTGAGAGCTGGGGACTGAATGTAAGGGTGGTCACTCCTGTTGTGACAGAGGGTAAATTATAACTTCCTTGGCACACAAGAAAAGTGATGAATATTAAAGGTAGTTAACAATGGATGGGGCAAAACCTCCTCCCACTATACTGACGATTTAGGGTAGTTTAAAACCCCACCATCTAAGGTGGTAATTAAAGGAAAAACTAACTTTATTTACTGTTCAGAATTGGCAAGATGAGGTTTAAAAAATATCCATCCATGACTGTTTTTGAAAGGACAGGGATATTGCTTGCCATTGATAAAAATGCCAACCTAAAATCTAAACCAGAACAAAGTTCGTCCAAGCATCATGACAGGAATCTTTAAAACAAGGAACTTCTCCGTGGAGGCATGGGATCTTACCTCACTTGAGATGTAAATGCCATCATCGACCTAGAGTGGGAAGTACATGTGTTTTATATTTGAAAAGGGAACTATTCATCAAATATATTTTAAAAAACAGAATGTTCAAAAAATATTTGTGGGTTTGGATGGTTCTGCTGAAAATCAAAATTCCAAGCAGAAATCGTAATAAAACATTGACATTTTAATAGAACTTTGCAGTTTACCAAATTCTTTTTCATTTTTACTAAACTACTAGTCCAATATTCACAGATTCTGGGCTATGGATGAGCCAAGGCTGTCCTGCCAAGGACCTCGAGGAACACATCTGCAGTTGGACACACTGGGCTTACTGCTCGCTGCCTCGGCAGGGCTGCAAACCATGGAACCTGGGGCACCTCAGCAAGACAGCGTTAAACAGGATTACCCTAGGATCTGGATTTGGGCTGGGTGAGTTGGAGGAGGGTTCAAGGAAGTGGGACTTGGCTCTGCACTGGACTCTCTCTGCCAGAAGAGGGGAGAGTTCTGTGATCCGGTGTCTTAGTCATCGATTCTGCTATAGAGAGGCAAGACTTGCAGGAGGCCGAAGCTTTAGCTGACAAAGACAGAGCAGTCACACACCTGAGCCAGGAGAGGGAGATGTCTGGTAATGCTGGGGTCCCTGTGGCGACCTTGCTTCTGCCTGTGCCTAGACAAAACCATGCCTTTTTGTTCTGTCTCCCACCATGATGTGACCTGTCTGACGTCAGTGTTTTGTGAGGTGGGTGGGTCCCACAGAGACACGGAGGCCCGTTCCCAAAGGGCAGGGACTGCTTTTCTTTTTCTCAGACGGCAGGAATTAATAACATTGAGGGGGTAATGGCATTCCAGCTATTAAAAGGCAATTCAATTGTGAAACAATGCTAAGCTTCTTTACAAGTTTCCATGTAATTATTATATGCAAGTATAGTAAAGATTCTATATGGGGACAAAGAGCTGACATTTAATTAAAATTGGCATTATTACAATTATTTGATGACTTTCAGTTGTTAAAAACTACATTGAGTGGACCAGGAGTTACAATGTATTTCAGAATTATTTCCTAACTTAGCTTAATGAAAGTTCTATTAACTATATGGATTTTCTCAAGTCTCAATTACTTTGAATATATGATGAACTTACTTTTGCAACATATAAACAATTTCAGACAAAAATATAATTAGGAAGTAAACTTTTACAATTATTTCGCTAACATGATGTTTGTAAGAAAATAACACAGTATGAGTGACTGAACATATTTAAAATGTTTATTACTGCTTTGGACTTGTATTATTTTTAAGTACGAACTATCAATTTAAAGATAACTTTCCCCCATAGGATTTATTTATTAAAATTGTTTTCTTTTTATTCCCCCATAGAATTAAAAGAACAAAATGCTTTAAGCTCAAAACTGAGTAAAATAAATTACTGAAGAATATGAGAAAGATGTAATTTTGTTTTGGATTCCAAATAAATTTGGGCATTAAGAAAAAAGTTAGGGGGAAAAAATCCTGCAAAAGATCTTAGGTTTATATTATCTAGGATAGTTCTCTGGGCTTCTGACATTTGAAATGCCTCAAGGAAAAAAGAAGTCATAGTAACAGAATCTCTAGACAGTGACTCTTTTCTTCATATACAGAGACTATTGATAGGTGTTCATAGATCAGGATAACTATCCTCTGAAATTTTCAAAAACTATCTATCACATGCAAATAGTTCCAGAATGTTTGGGCTTGAATCGTGAAAAGATAACCAGAACAACTAACAGAATGCAGCATTTAAGGGTTATGAAGAATTTGACTTCCAGTACTTCTGTCTCCCTCTCCAAAACACACACACACAACTGACGTACACCCCTCCAACTATCCTTTATAAACACTCTATAAACCCAAATTTTACACAAAGGCCCACTGTGACCAAGGAATAGCCTCTTTGTGCTCTCTGGTAACTTCTTGAGCATAATGTACTCTTAGATGGAGAAGAACAGCCCCCGGCCACCCCCAGAGTGCACTGGCTGCCTCGGATTATGACTGTACAACAAATGCTCTTCCCCTTTTCCCAAGCGAGATGTGCTTTAGAATGCACATGAATCTTCTCAGGTCTGAGCCAACCTACTGCTAGAAAAACTCAGCTTTCCAAAAAACAGCCAGAAACAGGCCCGGAAAGCTGGATGCTGCAACTCGACTTAATGTCAACTGCATCACGGCAGAACATCCATTTTACAGGAATACTGTTTAAAGTCACATCACATTTAATATGTCTATAATAAATAATTTTAAAAAGTCCTGAGAGACAAGCTGATTGGCTCTAACTTTAACCTACCATTTATGTTTTTAAATTTGTTTCTATACCAGATCATTCTCTTTGTTAAAAAGAAACAAAAATGAGTGTGTTTTCCTAAAAGGCAAAGAGTGATTTTATAGAATAAAAACCTTACAAAGGATATACACTGTAAGTAAAATATCACAGTGTTTTTTCCTAGTATAAATATACTGAAAAGCTGTGATAGTGTTAACGTTGCGTTTGATTGTTTGGTCTGCCTTTTGATTCAATAGGTGAACCCGCTGAGATTTGTGTTTTCAGTTATATGACATTTAGTTCAGCATATGGAATTTATTTTTCACCTTCTGGAAGGGAATTGACTCTTTGTGGCATGAGGATATCATTCAATGATCAGGAAGAGTAAATTCCTACTATCCTGGATGAGCAAATAAACCGAAAGATATGATTTAAACCCCTTGGACAACTGGGATTAAGCCTCTGGTGGCCTTGGTTGGACTAAGTGACCACAGAGTCCTGGACACACCTTTATTGCAGCACTTACAAAATGTTGAATACATGTGTTTATAAATCTGTTTCTCCCATTTGGCATGAGCTACTTGAAGACAGGAACGAGATATTCACCCAACACCGCGTTTGGCACCTAGCATGCGATCTGTATTTATGGAATAGAACCCAGAAAATGGTAGACACCATTGCTATATTTACATGCCATACTAGCAGGCCATTAAAAAGAACAGATTAAATCTTTCCGCTTTTCCTGGACTTGATTTCAAACTGTTCTTTTAAAATATGAAAGGCTGCATTTCAGAGAAAACATAAATATATTAAAACAAGCAAGTCATAAAGAACTGGCCATTCTAGTACATCATGTGCCTACTATTATTTTTTAAGTGCCATATTTTCCCTAGTGTGTAAATCGTTCCCTTTTTGTAAATGTAATGCACAGAGAAACCCATTTAACTCAGCATTCATTTAGGGGAAAAAAAAAAATCACTCAGTGTGCAGTGCAGGGTTCTGGCACAAGTAGAGAATATAGGGACACGTACGACATGGAATTACCCACAAAGAGTAAAGGGGAAAGATATGTGCACAGAGATAGCTGTGCCAGGAGGGAGTTAGTCTCCCTTCTTCCTCAGAACCAGCACTGCTGCCGCTGCCCTTTCAGAGCGATGCGGTGACCTGGGAAACGGTGGAGGCAGTGTTCACACTGGGCTCCTGGCGCCGGGCCACCTCCCTCCCGGAGAGGGCGCGAGGATCAGTCTACTGTCACAGAAGAGCCCCTTCTGGGGTGCTGTGGTGGGGGGTGAGGGGTCTCAAGAGGCCGCACCCTGCAGAGGGGAGAAGGGTGTGAACACGGCACAGACACGCGTGAGAGGAGCCGGGGGCCGGGGCTCGGCCACAGATCAGGGTCTGCAGGAGCGAGCAGCCGGCAGTGGTGCTCCCAGGGCCGAGCTAGGGGCCAGGCTGCACCCCTGTCTAGGGCGTCGCACTGCTTTGAGAAGACGCTAAATATATGGCCCCTTACTAGAAAAACTCACACATATACAGGTGCCTGTCCTGACTATAAAATAAAAGGAGCATTCACGTTTTGGAGGACTAGTCCTCTATCTTGATGATTTCCAACATCTAAAGATATTTCTGCACCCGCATTTGTCCTCCTCTCTGTCAGGTCTGGGAACCCATCTTTCCCCTGCTCCAGCGCCTGCTACCTGCCCCTGGGGGTGGCCCTGTCCTCCAGGGTATCTCGCTCACCTCCCCATTCTTTTCACCCCTCCTGGCCTCTGCCTCCCTCATTCCTGACCACCTCCCTGTGCCCCCCAGCGGGGAGCTCCGGCACCACTTCCTCTCCCAGTTGTCTCCCCTCAGTGGCCCATGGTCACAGTCCACCTCTTACTTTCCCAGTTTCCTGAAGCTGCCCCTTTCTCCACCTCCCGCCACCACCATGTAGCTCAGGCCCTTGCCAGCTTTTGCTTGGACTACAAGAGCATTCTGTCTGTGCCTGGGAGGAAGAGTCATTTATACGGACATAAATCTCATTTTATCCCTGTCATGCTTTAAACCCCTCATCGTCGTCCTGGGCCTTTATGATGAAATCCAGGCTCCTTATGGGACACAACACCCACTCCACCCCTAGCTGGCAAGTCCCCACTTCAGGGACTCCCGCCCCAGACTTTGAACAATTTAAAACTCCTGTAGTTTCACAAAGGTGATGCTTTAGCACACGATGTGCCCGCTCCGCCTGCCACAGCCTTCACGGCCTTCTCAACCTGGGTAACTTCTACTTGCGATTTGAGACTCGAGGGAGGACATACCCACTCTAGGGAGGCTTTCCAGAATATTCACGGTGGCCAGGGCCCTGCTGGCACTCCCACTCCCCGGCTTCCTTTGTGTGTCTAGGCTGCCTTTTGTTGACATCTCTTCTCCTCTGCAATACGCTCCTTAGAGCAGGAACCTGGATGCGTGCTTTCCCGCCAAGCACAAGGCCAGCGTCTCCATGTGGGATATGTCACGGATATGTATTTGTCTCACGTGGGTAGCCACACTCAGCCCGAGTCAAAGAGGGGACTGGTCAGAGAGTAAGGGCCCGACAGGTGCTTCCCACTTGGATTCAGGCTTACAAGTCTTAAAGGCGACACGGCATTATGCAGCAGCTTCAGACTTAGTTTTGACTTTAATTCATAGTAAGAAATGCATTTTACACTGTTTACCCAGGAAACACGTGCAGCCTACCCCACACAAACTAAAAGAAAGTTTCATGAATCAACACTTATCCTTGCTATGGGTGATGAATTTGGCGTTTTCTATTCTAATCTGTTCTTCCTGATTTCATTTACAAATCATGCTGTAATGACCCACCGAAGTGATTTCCTAACAAAACATGGACTGGAACCTGGAATTTTAAAAACACTGATGTGGTGGAGGGAACGAGGGCTTTGGAGACAAACGGTGTGCGGCGGGGTACCTCGCGCTGCCTGTTAGGACACCCTTAGCGTGAACGTGACCTCACGACCAGCCGGCCCCAGCCCCCACTTTAGAGCGCTGCCTCCTCGCAGTCAGTGCTGGCCCCTCCCTCAGCTCACCACCCCACCCTCACCTCTTACTACTCATCTTGCTCCTTTTCCCCAGAAATCTTTGGCAGCTAAGTGGGGACCTTCCCACACAGCCCAGTCCTCCGTGCCAGATGCATTTTGTAAAGCTTTCTGAGAATGCTGGCCCTCAGCATTCCTGCTTCATGTACCAATGAACTGGAATGGCATTGCAAGTATACTTAGCCGTCTGCCCTCTTAGTGCCTTAAAGTGAAAGGCAAATTCTACTGAACATTCTGAATAAAGAACATCTGATCATAAAACTGCCTAAATATTTATCTGGAAAAATGTGTTTCACTATGCTTAGAGAGCAAACTCAGTCTGACTTTCCTCTCATTTCACTGGTAAAAAGTCCTAGACTTGTTTTTATTGGACTGATGATCTGAATTAACAGCAGATCATCAGAGCTTGTCCTCAGAGCTGCCAGCTCTGCTCTGGGGCTGGGGCACAAACCCCGGAGAGAAAACCATGGAGTCAGGTATTTGCAGCATGTGGAAGACTCACTTGTCCTGCAGGGCACTCACCTAAGTGTTTCCACCTAGTCTGAATCTAGGCCAAAGCCCTTCAGCGCAAGCACCAGGGGCGCCCGTGGGCGGGGCAGGCGAGAGAAGGGAGACCTCTTCCCAGCCTGCCAACTTCCCACGTGGAAGGAGGAAGCACGGTTGGTTTCGGTTTTCCAAATGAAAAAGAGGATGACCTGTACATTTTCAGTAGGTGATTAATGTCCTCATTCATGTGCTTTTTAAAGAACAGGGCATGTTGGTGTTTATTCCCTTCCTAGAGGAGACACGGTCTACTGATGAGGTAGGTGCTTTCGTCACTGCCCCTATTTCTCAGGCTGGGGGGAGGCACGACTGTAAATCTGTATGGGAATTACTTTATAGGAAATTTTCTACACAGAGTAAAGGGTAAAAGGCAAAGATGCTTTCCAATTAGAACACTGTCTTACAAGGAGTCGATTCTATGGCTGTGGTTTGTGAAACACTTGCAGCCTAACAAAGGCTGCCTTATTAAAATAAAAAAGACACAAGAATGTTATATGATTTGAATCAAGGTAGGTGTCTAACACACACAGTTGAATTATGTCCCTTTATTACATTAGGCATTTGCATAGTCTGGTTCACAGAGCTGTTGTTACAAATATAAAAATATCTGCAGACTAAAATGGCCTGTAGATTTTGTGAAAATAATAATGAGGCAGAGAAGGCTAGATATTCAAGGTGAAGGCCGTATTTATTTATAGAACGTTTTAGCAAATTTAAAAATTTGAGTTATAAATTTAAATATTTTAGCTTTTGTGAGAAAGAGGCATTGTGATAAGGCTGTATCTAAGACTTTGTGAATTCTGTGTTTGAAGTTAAACGTGCCCTTTAGGTATACTATTTATGACTGGCAAAGTAACCTCCCAATTCAAAGAGAAAAAAAAAGACATAAAAAGATATAAGGTTTTTTCAACATCAAATAGCTTTTACTAAACAACATTTTGATGAGTTAAGTGTGAGTGAGTCAGGGACATATGGATTAAATTTCCCTTGAAATACACATGGGTTTAGAAATTGAGGGCAAAATCCTGCATTTCAGAAATCCAGAATGTTTAAAAACACCATTTCCCCCTCCATACAAATTTCAGGTTGATTCAAATCTAGGGAGATGCTGTAACTAACACTATATAAAAATAAAAATGGAGAAATTTTTTAAAAATTCTAGTTTTGTTGGGGAGGGAATGCCGAGCTGACCACGTTAGAACTGCGCTGCGCGCAGTGGGTCTGAAGGCCGTGGCCGAGCCAGGGCGCCTCGCAGCCTGCGGAGCCCTGCACAGTTCTGCGCAGCTCTGCAGGGGGTGCCCGCGCTCCCACTCCACAGCTGTCACGAAACCTTCCTGGGCTTGGCGTTAAGACTTCTCTTGTTCCTTTTATATATTCCCGAATTTTGAGCTCTTCCTTCATCCCATGTGCTTTGTATTTTGTTTCCCCCCCCCTTTTCTTAGCTCAGTTTTTGGATATCATTAAATTCATAGATTAAAAAAAAAACAAAAAACAAAACTGCTTCTGTTATCTGGATATTCCAAGCTAGACCATTTGAAGGTCTAAATTATCTAGCTGATCATCCCAATTGTCTACTTTCATTATTGGGGTAGACGTAGCCTAAAATATTATGTACCCTCACTTCCTGGTTATTTAAGTTCCTTGGAGGTAGCAGTAACAGAGCTAAATCTCCTGAGATTTTTTTCCTACCACAGTCCTTAAGTCCCAGATTTCTATATACTCACTATGTATTCAATAATGTTAATGAGCAAGTGACCGAGTGAATGCAGTGAAATAGAGATTTAGGGAGGCAGAAACAATCAACCTTAAGGAAAATTCTAAGCCACGGTTTCCTTTTATTTATTAAACTGAAAATTGAAAAAAAAACTTGTGATAACATGTATGTGTAACATAGAATTGGCAATTTTAACCACTTTTATATGTGGCCTCACTTGCATTCACAGTGCTGTGCTACCAGCACCACCAGGCATTGTCAAGACTTTCTCATCACCCCAAACAGAAACTCTCCACGCATGGGCAGTAACTCCCCACTTCCCTTGCTCCTGGCCCCTGGTAACCTGTCATCTACTTCCCGCCTTCATGAATTTGTGTATTCTAGATATTTCCTAAGTGATTTCACTCATACAATGTTTTCAAGGTTCATACGTGTTTTAGCGTGTATTACAAATCCATTCCTTTCTATGGCTGATTAATATTTCACAATGTATGTACAGACCACATTGTGTTTTTCCATTTATCTGCTGATGCACACTTGAGTAGCTTCTACCCTTGGCAGTTGTGAATAATGCTGCTACCGATATTTGTGTACATGTATCTTTTCGAGACCCTATTTACAGTTCCTTTGGATATATACTTAGGTGTGAACTTGCTGGGTCATTTGGTAATTCTGTTTAACTTTCTGAGGAACTGCCATATTTCTTTCCACTGCAGCTGCACCATTTTACATTCTCACCAACAATGCGAGCGGGTTCCAGTTTCTCTACATCCTCTCCAACACTTGCTTTCCACTTTTTTCTAAGAGTAGCCATTCAGGTGGGTGTGAAATAGTATCTCATTGTGGTTTTGGTTTGCATTTCCCTAATAGCTAATGATGTTGATCATCCATATATCTTATTTGGAAATATATCTGTTCAGGTCCTTTGCCCATCTCTTAATTGGGTTGTTTGTTTTGTTTTTGTTGAGTTGTAACAGTTTCCTTTTTTTTTTCCCCTTTGGTATCATTCGATACCTGCTTTCACTTTGAATTATAGAAAAAAGATAGAAAATAGAAACAATCTTGACCAGTTAACAATAAGAAAATAGTTCGACAAATAAAAAAACATATTTCCTTCTAAACATCTGGGAAAATACACCTGGGGATCATGACAGGTTTTCACGGTGAGTCATGGAGGGAAGGCAGCTCTTGCACTGATACATTCTCTTTCTCTTAATAGACTTACTCATTTATTTTTCTCATTTGTAACTTCACATAATTCATTTTCTCTTAGTTTAAGATTCTTGACCTTGGCAAATGTGTGTGTGTGTGTAAAGGATTATAATCCTACCACTTACAAAACCCATATTCTGCTCCAGACCCAAAATTATCAAAATTACTAAGTTTAGGAAGGAACAGTAAAAGATTCTAAATGAATTCTAATTCTCATTTATAAAGTATTTCTATTGTCAGTCAGCATATATGACAACTACCACTCTAAAACAAATGAAATACATTTCATTAGTGGCCCACAATTCTTTCTATTGGTTGAATTACATCATTCACTTAATAATCCATATAAACTTTAGTTCATCTTAAATTTTAGCTACTCAAAAATTTTTTGAAGAAATATCTTGATAAATTTAAAATTAAAATAAATGGGACTTCAAATTAAAATCGGTTGAATTATATTGATTAATGTCAACATTAAAAATAAAAATACAATTAGTAAACTGAAATTTTTAGTCACATATGGAATTTTAGTTGCTCATTTAATTTGATGAATCACTGCAAATTAAAAAGGTAATTAAAAGAAATTAAGTTAGGTGTTATGAATATAATAATTACTTAATTGATTGGCCTATTTCGATATGATTCATATTAGCCATCTGCTACAATACATAATAAATTGATAATCAGTAATCATATACACTTAACTTGCCTCTTGAGATGAACAGCTTGGGAAGAAAAGGAACTAAAACTGAAATAGAAAACTGTTTATGACATTCAAAACTACAGAACTTTGTAGAACATTTTACTTCTATTAAAACTAGAAGACTCCAAAGAAAATGTCTCCCAAGGAGAAAGGGTTTCTTTTTAACTTAACAGAATGATTATGTGTAATATATCTATAAATAAAGCTAAAATGAATGATTCCAAATATTCACAGACTTACATGGAGTCAGTATAAAGACTGAATTACAAGCTGAGGCTCTGGTTTTCATGGCATTTTAGAAAAATCTTTAAGAATGCACACACACAAATCTTTGGTGTATATTTTAGTTCAAACCATGTGCCATGCATTTTTAAGGAAATAGTTTATACCCTTAACCTCCCACAGACGGCGCCTCCTCTGCGGGCCTCGCTCCCGTGTACAATCGGGGCAGTAAGCGCGCCCACCGCGGAGGACCCGCGGACACTGCTGGGCGCTCACCAGGCCGCGATGCGTGCTCGTCTTGGGAGCAGAAACGGATCCTCTCTTCTAAACAGAGCCTATCTTAACTCATTAGTCCTTTCCCTGAGCCCTCCTTAGTAATTAGATAATTTGATTTCAATTTGACTCTTAAGTAATATTGCATACTGAATTAAATTACCGTGCAAGGTCTCCTCATCTGTGTGTGTCTGCCAGCAAAACAGGGCTTTGTCAGAGGTATCTATACTTATTACATACGTATACCTAACATACACCTATCGTTAAACCTATTAGGCTCATCAGATTTGGGTTTATAAAAATGGTATTCTTTCATGTGAAATCTAAAATCAAACAATGAATTACTCTTATGATTTGAAAAGTGTATTTCTTAATAATTTAATGTAAGAAATATCACTAAGTCAAGTCATGAAAAGATAAATCTGTAATTTTCATCTCAGAAATGGAAAATAGGAACTTGTTATTTTACATAATATTCCAAGATGCCAAATATGAGGTTATATTAATACTGTATACAGATTTTAGTTCTCTCGCTTTTGGTTTGGATTTAGCATTCCTGTGATGGTGAAATTTTCTTTAGGCAGTTTAGTACTATCAGATTAGAATAATTTATGAATAAGAAAAGCATTATTATTTACCAAATTTTAATCTCTGAGACAGAAGCAACAATTATCTGGACAAGAATTTGACTGAACTTAAAATCTCTTATGAATTTATGTGGTCTGAAACTTCACTGACAGCAGTTTCACTCTCTAGTTCAGCGGTCCTTTCTTTTCCCTTCAAGAATAGCCAGCCCCTCACTCTCTCCCGCTGCATGCAAGGTCCAGGGTAACATTTGTGGTCTGCTTTATTCAAAATGAGCACTACAGACGAGGCAGAGGGTCGTGCTTTAGGGCAGTCTGTAAGCTTTTCCAGAGCACGTTAGGATGGAGGCAGCAGATGTGTTCAGACAGAGGGGAGAGGAGTCTTGTAGGATGACTCGGTCAAGAGGCAAACAATTCAATATTGAAACAATCATCTCAAGCGTACTTTCATTGTCCTTTAGGGACTTTAATGTAACAATGCTGCTTGGGGAATTTGGTTATAAAAATAAATTAATATTAATAATTATGAAGGCTGCCATTAAATAAAAATCTGAAGGGGTTTTTAGACTTTGATTGGGCCAATGGTATTACAGAACAGACCTAATTATAATAAACTTCAACGGTCCAGCCAAATTTGTATCAACTAATTAATTGTCTTTAGTGGGAACTACAGACCATAGAGTCTGAATGAAACTGTACAATTATTAAACATATATGCTGGCTTATTTGAATGAAGAAAGGCAACACATCATTTGAAAAGATCAGGGATCATGCCTGTGAATTTTCTATAGCATTTTAGGATCAAGCATGAGAAAAGAGAAAACAGAAACCTGTGGGCAAACAGAAACAATGGACTTCATTTGCTTAGGTTCCCCAGATAAAAATCACTGAGCTATTAAAACAAACACACACAAACAAACAAACAATGGAAACCAACAAAACCAAAACTTATTTACTGTGGAATCTGCGACAAACATTTGGTCACAGATTTAAAATTAGTTTTAACTTGGAAAACTCGTTTACTTGGTTCAGAAATGTTAAGGACATAGGCATCCTCCTGGAACTGGTGCTGGGACACCCTTGTTAGCACTTCCCCAATCTAGCAGAGGGAGTATGATATGCCGTCCAGAGTTCACAACCAGCGGTAGCAAATCTTTGGTACGGAGTTGAACTGGCAGTAATAAATCCCTGGAAGCTTG
>PVKH010021013.1:0-14443 GCA_004027955.1 Chaetophractus vellerosus | reverse complement strand
GACCTGCCCTGCCCGTGGCGGCTTTTGCCTGTCCGTGGCAGCTTTTTGCCCTGCCCACGGCGGCTCCGGCCCGCCCATGGCGGCTTGCCATTCTCAAGGCGGTCTGCCCGCTAGGAGAGGTCCCCGGGAACCGAACCCAGGGCCTTCCATGTGGTTTCCCAGCGAGCTCTTTATCCACTGAGCTATCTAGCCGGGCCCCATTAATCCTCTTGTTTTTAAATTCCCTTTTTCATTGATCTCTGCTCTCATCTGTGTTATTTCTTTCCTTTTGCTAACTTTGGGTTTAGTTTGCTCTTCTTTTTCTAAATATTCCAGTTGTGAGGTTTAGGTCTCTGATTTCAGATCTTTCTTATTAAATGTAAGCCTTTAGAGCTATAAATTTGTCTCATCACTGTCTTTACTGCATCTCATTTATTTTGGTATGTTGTGTTTCATTTTCATTCACCTCAAGATATTTCCTATTTTCCTTTCGATTTCTTCTTTGCCTATTGATTGTTTGAATGCATTTTGTAATTTCTACATATTGTGTATTTTCCAGCTCTTCTGCTATTATTGATTTCTAGCCTTATTCCATTGTGGTCAGAGTAGATACAGTGTATAATTTCAGTATCTTTAAATGTATTGAGACTTGTTTTGTGACCTAAGATGTGGTCCATTTTGGAGAATGATCCATGTGTACCAGATAATAATGCTTTTTTCTGTTGATGTTTGGTTAAGTATTCTATATATCTCATTTAGGTCTAGTTGGTTTATAGTATTCAAGTCTTCTGTTTCCTTATTGATCTTCTATCTAGATATTCTCTTCCTTGTTGGAAGTGGTGTTTTGAACTCTCCTACTTCAATGTAGAAACAACTATTTCATCCTTCAAATATGTCAATATTTGCTTCATGTATTTTGGGGCTTTGCCATTAGGTACATAAATATTTTTAATTGTTAAGTATTCTTGTTGAATTGACCCCTTATCAGTATGTACTGACCTTCTTTGTCCCTTGTAAAGTTTTTCCTTTGATATTAATAGCTTTCTTTTGGTTACTATTTGAATGGTATATTTTTCCATCCTTTTACTTTCTATTTGTTTCTTTGAATTAATGGTGGATCTCTTATAAGCACCATATACTTGGGTATTGAATTTTTATCCATTCTGCCAGTCTCTGCCTTTTGACTGGAGAAGTTGATCTGTTTACATTTAAATTAAGTAATTATAATGCAGGATTTTCTTCTAACATTTTGCTATTTGGTCTTTGTAGGTAGCTCTTACAATTTTGCCTCTCAATTCTTCTGTTATTGCCTACTTTCATATTTATTTTATTTTTTATAGTATGCCATTTTGAATCCCTTCTCATTTCCTTCTGTATATATTTTTCATAATATCTCTTGTGATTACCATGGGGCTTCAATTTAACATCCTAAATCTATAATAATCATGATTGATACCAACTTAACTTCACTAGCTGTATTAGTCAGCCAAAGGGGTGCTTTTTGAAATATACCAAAAATTGTTTGGTCTTTATAAAGGGTATTTATTTGGGGTAGAAGCTTACAGTTACCAGGCCACAAAGCATAACTTTCTTCCCTCACCAAAGTCCACGTGTTGGAGCAAGGCAGCTGCCGATGTCTGCAAGGGATCAGGCCTTTGGGTTCCTCTCCTGCCGGGGCTGCGTTTCTCTCCGGGCTTAGCTTCTGTTTCCTCTACAAGTTCAGCTGTAGACCATGAGGCTCTCTACGCTTTGTTTCTCTCCACAAGGCCAGCGGTAGACTATAAGGCGAACGGCTCACTCCAACTTCAGAACTGCTTCTCAAATCTGCTGCCTAGCCTTTATACTTGAGACCACACCCACCGAGGGGCGGGGCCCAATGCCCTCCTGATGTGGCCCAGTTAATGCCCTTATCATAAACCAATCATGCCTAGATGAACAGATCAGTTTACAAGCATGATCCAGTTTATATTTTTGGAATTCATAATTACATCAAACTGTCAAACCATTACACTAGCATACACTCTCATTGTTCCTATTTCCCTTTGCCTACCCTTTTGTTGTACTTGTTATGAAGTATATCTTTATATATGGTATGTCCAGACAATAGATTTATCATTACTTTTTATGCATTTGCATTTTAGAATCTATGAAAAGTAAAAAGTGGGGTTACACACCAAAAATACAACATGTAGTACTGCCATTTATAATTACCCATATGGTTACTGTAACAGTTGGGCAGTTTGATATAATTATGAATTCCAAAACTAGATATTGGATCATGCTTGTAATCTGGTCTGCTAATGTGGGCATGATTAAGTTACGATTAGGGCATTAACTGGGCCAAGTCAGTAGGGCGTTGAGCCCCACCCCTTGGTGGGTGGGGGAATCAAAGATAAAGGACATGGCAAAGGACTGTGTTGGAGCAGTTTTGATGTTGGAATTCTGGTGAGGAAGGAGAGAAGGCCCCGGGATAGAGATGAGTCATTTGTCTGAGAGTTCACAGCTGGCCTGTGTAGAGAAGCAAAGCCTAGAGAGCCTCATAGTCTACAGCTGACCTTGTGGAGGAAACAGAGGAGCTAAGCCTGGAGAGAAATGCAGCCCCTGGAAGAGAGGAACCCAAGAAGCCTGAACCCTGGGAAACATCAGCAGCTGTCTTGCTCCAACATGTGGCAATGGACTTTGGTGAGGGAAGAAACTTATGCTTTATGGCCTGGTAACTGTGGACTTATACCCCAAATAAATACCCTTTATAAAGACCAACCAATTTCTGTTATTTTGCATCAACACCCCTTTAGCTGACTAATACAGTTACCTTTACTGGAGATCTTTGTTTCTTTATGCTGCTTTGATCCACTGCTTAGTAGAGCAGGTCTAGTGGTGAGGAAGTCCCTTAGCTTTTGGTAACTCTGCCTCAACTTTGGAAGACAGTCTCCTGGATATACAATTCTTAACAATTGCTTTCTTTCACTACTTAAAAGATTTTATCCTAGTGCCTTCCTGCCTCCATGTTTTTTTGTGAGAAATTGACACTCAGCCTTATTGGGAATCCCTTGTGCATAATGTTAATTTTCTCTTGTAGCCTGTAGACCTCTCTTCTTCTTCTTGGCATTTCACAGTTGGACTGTTATGTGTCTGGGTTTGTTTCTCTTCTAATATATCCTCTTAGGGGTTTGTTGCATTTTTGGAATGCATATTCATTTCTTTCATTAAATTTTGAAAGTTTTCTCCCATTATTTTTTTTTTAATGTTCCTTCTGCCTCTTTCTCCCTTTCCTCTCCTTCTGGGGCTTCCATAATGTATATATTGGTACTCCTGATGGTGCCCCATAGTTCTCTTAAGCTCTGTTCACTATTTTCTTTCTTTTCAATTCTTGCTCATCAGCTGAAGTCATTTCAATTGTCCTGTCTTCAAGTTCACTAATTATTTCTTCTGCTAACTCCAGTCTGCTATTGAATCCCTCTAGAGAATTTTTTTAATTTCATTTACTGTGGTGTTTAACTCTGTTATTTCTTTTTGGTCCTTAAAAAATTTTCTCTCTCTTCCTTGAAATTCTCAGATTGTCCATACCTCATTTTCCTGCTATCCTATAACTTATTCTCTGTGTTTTCTTTTAATTCCTTGAGCATATTGAAGATCATTGTTTTTAAAGTCATTGACTGGTATGTTCAAAGCCTGATCTTCATTGATGATTTCTCACTTTTTATCTTGTTCCTTTGGATGGGCCATCATTTCCTGCTTTTTTGTTTGTCTTGTAATATTTTGTTGCATGCTGTGCATTTTAATATTTTAATGTGTTAATTCTGGTATTTAACACAGCTGTCTGTTTCTTATGTTTGTATCCAGCTAGTGAGATGGTAGAGATTTCCTTGAGTCTCAGGAGCTAACAAATACAAACAAACCAAAACAAAAAAATACCTTTATAGTCTTTTTAATTTGGCTTATCCTGCCTGCTGCTCTCCTAACCAGAAGAGCAGCTTGAAGTGAAGTGAAGAACAGTATCCTTTATCTTTTCTGAAATTGTGTCTTGTTTTGGACTGGCATTTTCTAGGGGCCTTAGGAATTTCCTTATTTACTGGAATGTGAATGTTCCTTCTTTTCCATATGAAATGGACCTTTCCCTACCCCCATGATGCTCTATTTATGTCTTAAAGCCAGTAATCATTTGGTCTAGACCACTTTCACTTATTGTTTCTTACACTGCTTTTGCTCTCTGCAAACTGCTTATGTCTCCAAGGCAAGTTCTAGGAGGGCAAACCAGAGAGGAGTGTTTTGGTTTCACTTTTTTAGATTGCCACATGATGTGGCACTGACATACAGGCTCCTCAGTACACACAAGGGAGTTAGACTCCTCCCTCTGGACTAGGACCAGGGACCTACAATGTAAGTGTAGGTTGACTCTACACAATATTGGGGAGATGGTGGAGGAGGGGGCCAGCATGGATGTCATGTGTTTCTCCTACCTCTTTTTTTTTCTTACAAATTAATTTTATAGATACATATTAATAAAGCATACAACTCATCCAAATTGTACAATCAGTGGTATTTGGTATAATCACATAGTTATTAATTTATCACTTCCATCATTATTAGAGCGCGTTTTCATGATTTCAATACTACTAATAAAAAACAAACAAGTAAATTCTTCACTTCTCAATCTCTGTGTGCTTCCCCTGCTGTACATAGCTGCTATTTCTGGCTGTTCTTACACAATTATTTATTTACTTATTAAGCGGTTTTATTGAGATATATTCACATACCATACAATATATCCAAAGTGTATAATCAGTGGCTTTTATTATAATCACAATGTTGTGCATTTGTCACCACAAAAAATTTTAGAACAATTTCATTACTCCAAGAAGAAAAACTCCATGTCCTTTAGCAATCCTTCCCCAGCCCTACATAACTACTAATCTAATTTCATCTTTATAAATTGATTTATATTTACATTTTGTATAGGTGGAATCATACAATATGTAGTACTTTGTGTCTGGTTTCTTTCACTTAGCATTATGGTTTTTTTTTGTCTGATATTAACATCTTGTAGTTTTAACATATATTTGTTTAGCTTCAAAGAAAAACACCTTATATGTGCAATTTTACCCATATTCGTATTTCACGTGTGGTTTTACTATACTATACAGTTCTAAGTTACATTTTTTAGCTTTCCTTTTAGTAATATACCTGACCTTAGACTTCTTCCGTTAAACTACTTTCATAACCACATAATAGTACTGCTAGCTACAAACGTTATTCTGGGCTTTCACCTTTTCTAGTCTTTTCCAAAGATTTTAACACATGGCCTTTTTACCAATTCTGCACAAGTTAACCCTCAGCTTTCCATTCTGTAATCATTCTATTTTCTGTTGACCCAAATTAAAGTTATTAACTCCATGATATTACTCAAGATATTTAGTTCATAGAAGCACAATCATACAGTATTTATTCTTTTGTGTTTGGCTTGTTTCATTCAACCTAATGTCCTCCAGATTCATCCATGCTGTCATATGCTTCAAGACTTCATTTCTTCTTACAGCTGCATAATATTCCATCATGTGTATACACCACAATTTGCTTATCCATTCATCATTTGATGGACACCTAGGTTGTACTGTGTATTCTTGGGGTGGCATTTGCTCAGTTACTGAAACCTTTTACTGTTTTCCAGAGTTTTGAGAAAGACAGCTATGCCAATTTTTGTCAGTTGTTCCAAGATTTTGTTTGAAAACGGCATACTGGATATACCTGGAGCATACTATATCGCCATCTTGGTTAACTGGAGGCCTATATTTTTCCACTTCTTTTAACTATCTTTATACAGGTATATTAAGTCCCCCATTTCCAAAATTATTGTTTTCTTTTCAAACTAATTTCTTGTTTTAGTCCATTTGTAAATAATTGAACCATTATCCACTCAGTGGGTCAAGCCATTCTTTCCTTTGTCTTTTATCTATTTAGTTACCAAAATTTATCATCTCAAAAATATTTCTAGAAATCTGACCTTTACTCCTTTCAACCTAACCTTTAACTGTCTCAGGTTATGCTTTTGTAGTTTTTGTCCTGAATGCCTGAAATAATTTTAAAAGTCATGATAACAATTACAGTTTACCTTCTTTCCTCTCAACCTCTGAATCCACAGTCAGTACAGTATCTCTTTTGATCTTTCTGAGATGCACATTTGAAATGTCATTTTCCTCTAGCTTGAAAGTCTTCAGTGGTATTTAACATACTCAAAATAAAATATTACCTCCTTAAAATGATCATTCATGATCTAGCCATAAATTGTACATATTTCCCACTCCAGACTTTTAACACTAATTGTTTATTCCTGAACAAACCTTACTCTCTCTTTTATCTCCATGTTTTTGCACATGTGAGTCTCTTTTTGTGGAATGTCCTTTCCTGCTTTTGGTCCAGTTGGCAGAACTGTACTCCTTGTTTAAGACTGCAGTCAAAAATCACTTGTACTGTGTATTGCCTCTCATTTTGAGTTATGTATTCCTTCTTTTTCCATAGTTCTAAAAATCTTCCTATTCCACTTTTTATAATTGGCAGTTTATTTTCCCCTTTTCGCATCCCTAACCACCTCCAGAAGACTTCTGAACATCTTGAGAGTGCTATTTTGTTTTGCTCATCTTTGCACCTTAATTACCTACCACAACATCTGGAACATATTAGCTCCATAAATAGTAGTTAACAAATGGAAGAAAGGATAGAGGGAAGGAGAGAGAGAGAGTTATGCTGACCAAATTATATGCATGATGTAAAATAAAAATAGAAATACATTTAAACATGAATCAATTTAAGATTAATACAAGAACACTGAACGTTTTATATATTCCCCATAATTATCAGTGAGAGAGAATTGTTTATGCATTTAATAAATAATGAAGATAAAAATTTTAATATACTTCATCCTTTTTGCTTTTTCAGTTACTGATCTTGTTTTTATTAATCACAATTATGCAATGAAAATCATAATTTCAAAATTCATTAGTTTTATGAAACCATAAGTTGATAAGACTTTATATAGTAGATGTAGTTTACTTTGCATAATGTTCCAATAGATCTTTAAAATGAATAATTCCTAATTATTATTGTATATATTATAAGGTAGAAAAGAAGGAAGAAAAAGAAAAATCATCTAGTATTCCATTATCCATTACTTAATGTGTATAATCTTAGGTTGTTCGGTGTCTGCAAGGTTTGTTTTGCATTTTTTATTTTTTCACCTGTGAAAATGGCCGTTAATCATTGTGTTGAAAACTTCTTGTATAGATAGATCAAATGTAATCAGTGTAAATCTCATTTCATGCCTTGTATAAAGGAGACACCAACAAATGTTTACTTTCTTACTCTAGGTCTATTTCTCACTTCATTGATCATTGATACCTGCTATATAAATCTTTCGTTCTTTTTGAAAATCATGATTTCAACCTTCAAGCATTTTAAGTATGAACAATTGGTTTGTAAAATGGTGCTTAAAAGTTGAAAATCTTAGCATGCCTTAAAATTTTCTTCATTTGTAAACTTTGATGAGGTTAAGCTTGTATTTCTTTGAATAACCTTAAGCCATGTTATTATCTTTAATCAGGAATTAATGCCACATTCCATAACTGTATGATTAGCAGCATTCAATTTTATAAATCATAAATTTCTCACTTACTCCAAGTTAAAAAAAATCAAAAAGTACATCTTGTCATTTGAGTTGTGCTATGGGATCCAAGTAGCATCAACTTGACTTAGAATATATACTGTCCTGTAAAGAATATGTAGGGAAACGGATGTGACTCAAGCAATTGGGTTCCTGTCTACCATATAGGAGGTCCAGGGTTCGATTCCCAGAGCCTCCTGGTGAAAGGCAAGCTAGCTGGAGCAGAAAGCTGGTCCACGCAGAGTGCTTGATGATGTGATTATTAAGTATATCTTAACTACAAGATAGTGTCACTGTTGTGGCAGTGTCATATGCAACACATGTTCAATTCCTGCCTCCCTGTTTACATGCTTTTTTCTCAGCATACAAGATGATTAATTGCTGGGTATAATTTTTTTTGCCTTTTTATTATTTTAAAATCATTAATTATCTTGAAGATATTTATTACGATTGCAAAGTTATGAGAATTTTAGTGTTATTTATGGAAACTCTTACAGCTGCATTTTTCTTTTCTTTTCTTTATAAATATATACATACATGGATATGTATTCATGTATTCATGTATATACACATACACACATTCACACATACTGTACTATTAGATCTTTCATTTTGAAATTAAAATCTTGCATCATTGGCAATACTTTTTTTACTGCACACCTAAGAAAATACATGAAACTTTTGTTGTGATTTCAGTATAAAATGGGGTCTAAGAGTTACACATGCATATTATTTAATAACATTTCTAAAGAAAGGAGCATATGACTTCTATTATTAAGATTTCTAATCTTGATTTTGAATTTAGGTTAGGTTGATACCCATAGATACAGGGATTCAAACAGCTTCCAGGAAAAGAAGAAACATTGCTCCCTCACCAGGCAATTATGCATGGAGCAATAAAGATATCTATCATCTCTAACTATGGAATCCTAATGCAGAGTATCAAAAGTAGGATGTGTGTGTGTGTGTGTGTGTGTGTGTGTGTGTGGCTTCGGGACTGGGGGTTGAACTCTGGACCTTATATGTGGGAAGTTGGTGCTCAACCACTGAGCTACATTGGCTCTTCTGAATTGGTATTTTGTTTGTTTGCTTGTTGTTTGATTTTTTGTTTTTAGGAGGCACTGGGATGGAAACCCGGGGCTTCCATTTGGGAAGCATGCGCTCAAACATTTGAGCCACATCTGCTCCCCAAAAGTAAGATTTTTTTTTGATGTAATGCAAAATTCCCCAAATTCTTTATACTCTTGCATTTATTATTGTAACTACATAATTAAATATCATGTTAACTGATGAAATATGATTATAAAATGTAGTTGAATGCACCTCTACTTATGTTATAGTGTTATAAGGAAGTAGGCCAGTCGTGCTCTGCAGGGAACAAGTATAAACCTGTCCAAAATTGTGAAAAGCAGTTTTTTCATAGCACTGGAAAATTACCATATGCAGCCAAGAATTTAAAAAGTATTTATTTGTAAACAACTGTATCAGGTAAGAAAAATGATGTGTGGTCTTGCCTAGAAGCATTCCCATGCCCTAACTGCAACAGCAAAAGCCTAGTAAACTTTACCTGGTACCTGTGAACTTGTTCAGGGTGCTTGGTAGAACAACTAATAATTTAACAGGGAAATTTGGGGGAAATGAGGTAATTGCAGAAGGACTAAGATAATAAACTACCCATACATTCCTGACTGACTGCTAAATTATGTAAGCAGTTAGGAGATCCCAAAGAGCTTGGAAATTTTTTAATATCTGGGAGAGACTTGCAAATTTGCTATGTGCTTGAGTGCATTTATCAACTCAAAGTAGATGGGAGGAAATAGTCTAACTATTTTAAAGACATAACATAAAGTCACAATAATCAAGAATTTGTGATATTGGCCAAAGAATAGACGTATAGACAGACCACTGTAACCAAATCCAAATTCCAGAAATATGCACAGAGTTATATGTGGTCAATTGATTTTCCTCTAAGGTTACAAGGTTGTTCAATGGGGAAAAGGATAGTTTTTTAGCAAATAGTGATGAACTAATTGGATATTCATATGGGAAAAAAGAGAATTTGACTCTTACCTGATACCATTCCCCCAAAATTAATTGAAAATGGATTCTAGAGGAAAACTGAAGAGGTAAAACCATAAAACTTCTAGAAGAAAACATGAGGGAAAATATTTGTGATATTTGGTTAGGTGGGACAGAAAAAGCATGAATCAAAAAATAAGACAAAGATACGTTAAAAAGCTTTTCTACTTTGAAAAAGTAGAAAGATACTGCTAACAAAATGAAACGAGAAGCCACAGGTTTGGTGAAAAATTTGCATATCCCGCATATGACAGAGGACTTGTATCCAGAATAAATAAATAAATCTTAAAACCTAGTAAGACAAACATTTCAATTTAAAAATGTGTTAACAGTTTGTATATACATTTAAAAATGATATACATCATTTAGGGAAAAGCAAGTTAAAACCGTTATGAGATATTCCTATTAGAACGGTTAAAGTTAAAAAGGTGAACAGTAACAGTGTTGACAAGGCTATAGATCAGCTGGAATTCTCATGCATTGCTGGTAGCAGAACAAAGTTACACATCCACCTTGGATGTCTGTTGGGTAGTCTGTTTAAAAATTGAACACATATGTACCATATGATCTAGCAATTCTATAGGCATCTTCCACAAAAAATGAAAATATAATTCCTTACAAGGGCTTGTTCCCTAATGCTCAAAGCAATATTATTAATAAAGGAAAAATATGAAAACCATTCCAAATGTCCATCAACTGGTGAATGGTCAAACAAAGTTTGGTATAGCCATACAATGGAATACTCTTCAGCAATAAAAAGAGACAGATTACTGATAATCCCAGTAGCATGGAAGAATTTCAGAAAGATCATGTTAAATGAAAGAAGCTAGACCCAAAAGACTGCATACTCTGATTACATGCATGTAAATTGGAAAAAGCAGAAAGCAAATCAGTGGTTGGTTTGGGCTGGGTGTGTGAGTTATCAGAGGGGCATTAAGGAATTTCTTGCGATGATTTTGTTGGTGATTACACAACAGTATACATTTAACAAAATTCTGTGAATTGTGGATATAAAATGAGTAAATTTCACCTTAGTAAAACTATTTTTAAAAATGTACTTAACTGCTTTGTGTTCGGTAAAGGCAAGTTGCTCAAAAATTTTTGTTTGAATTAAATGTGAAAGAAGGGACTGTAAAAGATGATGTGGTGGATTGTAAATAAATAGATTTGTACTCAGATTGCTTCTCAAGTGGTACATTCTTGCTGTACATGATAGATTCTGAGACTAGGTAAAAACAAATGGTGCATTATGGGCATGGTTTGTAAAGGAAGCACAATGTTGATGTCTAATTTGTGGATCCTTATTCAAAGAAAAGGCTTTGAACCAATATGAAAATAGTAGTGCATTAGTAGCCATTTAAAGGTTTTGTCCATTTATTAGTATCCATTTTTAGCTAAAGTAAAATGCTTAGAGAAGGTTAAAATAACTATTTCAAATTCAAAAAAAATAAAATTACAGAAAAAGGCAGTTCAACAACTTATGGAAACATTACTCCTAATAAGTCCTGTCCAGGCACTTTTATCTCATCTAATTCCAACTGCTAGCGCAGTTATTCCTCTTGTGTTCAGAAATATACACAGATGAACACAGATTAGTTAAATGGCATAGCTAAGATCTCCCTGTTAATGAAAAAAATGAAGATAAAATAAAAAATGTTTAATCATATTCTCATCTCACAAAAACCAACCTCCATATTTGTTTTTTTTACCTTTAACATTAATATAGTATTAACTTTGCTTTTGCTACAACAACATTACAATGTTTTTGATAACTATAGTCTGTAATAAATTACACTAGTTATATTTTCCCATGTATTACCACATTCTAACACCTTGTAGTAGAAGAACATTCATGTATTTATATTATTAACCACAATCCCCATCAACTACCAAAATCATTGTTATACATCCCCTATATTATCTCCAGCTGTCTTCCCACTAAGATTAATCTCTCTAGACTACTCATTTTAGCCACAATCATGTCCATAAATCAACAGTTTGTTACATTCATTATAATGTGTTCATCAGGTCCAACCATTACCATATATTTACATTTTACCTTATTAAACATTCAACATACATTCAGCATCATCTATCCCTTTTCATCCTACATTCCATTTCCTACCAACCTCCACTTCATAGTCCAACTCCCATCAGTCTGCTCATTGTATTGCTCTTTTTATTTGTAAAATAGGGATAACAATACCATTTATCCCACAAGGTTAAATTAAATGATTTAAGAATTAAGTGTTGTAAGGTGCTTAGAACAAAATAGCCTGGCACTTTTGTAAGTAAATTTTAATTACTGTGGTGTTCTTTTTATTAATCTAAGGCTTAATGCATTATTAATAACTTTGCTATTATTTTCTACTCCAAATAATAGCATACTTTTCCTTATGCTTCTAAGAGAAATTATTAATTTTATTCTTTTATGAAATTTTTGTTTTTACTAGTCTTTTTGTTAGTCTATATGGAGAAATTCATAGAGAAAGTTAAATAGGTGGCACTTCACTCTAGTTCTTCAAAAGAATTTTAAATTGGCCAAAACTTCAGACTTGTCAGGTGCAGATGTCTTGTTTCCTTCAGATATATTTTGCATACTGTTTTTACTATAGTCATTTCAAATCAAATTCTCAATATTTCAGTGGCGTTTTGCCAGTTGTGGTAATTTCAAAATCCAAGTTCTTTAGACATGCTTTCATCCGGCCTCCTTTCAGCCCATTTCACACTTAACCTCTCTGTGGTGCTCATCTGCCCCCAGCTGTGTGTTTAAACCTGAAATGCCCATCCCTCCCTGACTTGGTTTGGTTCCTAGCGGTTCCCAACACTCAAGAATTCACACCATTGCCTCTTGCAATGAAACTGTATTTTTACAACTTTTCTTAAACCTATCAGAAAACTGATCTTTTAGGGTAGCCAACTCACAAGAAGTCTCCCATCAGGGAGATTTCCTGAAGGGAAGATGGAAGCCCAGTTAGACACAATAAGAATTCAGCTAGAATAATTAAAGGAATTAATGAAGATAATGTACAAGCTGGCAAAAGATTTTGGAGCTACTGGGGGCTGCAGATATAGGAGGTTAACACCCTCTTGCAGGCATTGTCTCCAGGAATCCCAGGAAATTCTCACAAAACAGATTGGGGAGATTCCTGAGAAATCTTCCCTCATGGCACAGGCATGGAGAGAGGAACAACTGCTGAAGGAGGGGCATGAAACTTTGTTCCGACCCTTTTCCCTAGGGACCCAAAGCCTCAATCTGAGGAGGATAAAGGCAACAAAAGTCACCCATTTAAGCTGGGGGAAGAGAACAAAAACATCCTTTACCTCTAAGAGTGTGGGTAGAAATATGTGCCACAGCTAAATCTCTAACTGTATCTCTTAGTATACTACTGTGTACTTATTTTTGTGTCAATCCCTACAGCTCTACTTTACTTAATGGCTGAATGGTGCTCCCTTAAATAAATGATCATAATTTGGCTATAGACACTGATGTTATTTACTTTTTTGTTATTATTTTAAATACTACTACAAATGAGCATCTTTGTGCATTTGGAAGTGTTTGTAGGATTCCTAGAACTAAAGTTATTGGGTCAGTGAGTATGTGTATGTATATATATTTATAATTTTAATAAGTAATTTCAAAATGGCCTCCAAAAAGACTGTATCAGTTTATCCTTTTCAACAGAGCAAGAGAGTCCTTCATCAGGAACAGCCTTATCAGTAGTAGAATTTTGTTTAAACTCTTTTTAAGGTATCAATTAAAAATTATCTTATTGTTTTACCTTTACCTTTTGCCCTCTGGCTTTATTTTCAAAACTCAAAACTCAAAAACCATGAAGGTAATTATAGATAGCTTTGACAATGAAAAGTGTAGAATTGAATGATAAAAGTTACCTAAAAAAAAAAGTAAAGGCAAAATCATACTAGAGGAGAATATTAGAGAAATATATAACAAAGATACTTTTCTCCTACAAATTACTAAGAAAAAAGATATATAGCCAAATAGAAAAATGGACAAAATATAAATAGACAAATCACAGATAAATACAAATGGCCTCTACAGTAATACTCGACACCACCAATGGCCAACAAAAATCACTATAAAACAATAAGAAAGTTTTTCAATCATATATTATCAAAATCTTAAACAACTGTAAATTCTCCATGGTCCTACACCTCAGTGGAGTCTTTCTCATCTGTCAGCCCTGCCTCCTATCATTCTCATGAGCATTTGATGGACGTCTGTGGAAAAGAGATGGCAGGTTGGTATAGACTCCCCTTGTTTCTAAGATACTAAGGGATTTTAAACTCTCATGCAAGCCCCCAAATGGGTTTTCAGTTGTTTTCTTCTGATCAGCTTCCTCTTCTCACTGCTGTGCCAAGAATTAAAGCATTTATGCAATCCTTATCTTCTATGAGGGGGCCTTCCACTTTCATGATTTCTGTTCATTACATTTCCTTGTTACCACAGCTTTCTGATGAACATTGAAAAGCTGTGATAGTTTACATGGATTTTTTTGTTGTTAGGATGGGATAGAGTTGTCTTGTGATTTTTCTACATCCTAAGAGAAGGAAATGTAATTGTTGGTAGCATGAACTACAAACACACATACCTAAAAATCTTATGATTCATTTTATGTGAAATTTGATGATTATATTGGATGAAGTTGCCAGTAGTTAGCAGCTCATCTCTGTTCTGTCATTTCTTTTTTTTTTTTTTTTTAAAGATTT
>PVKH010021012.1:0-14445 GCA_004027955.1 Chaetophractus vellerosus | reverse complement strand
GAGACCCGGGGGACAGCTGAGCACCGAGAACAGGTTGGGACGGGGGGTGCTGGGCGCACAGGAGAGACACGCTCGCTTCCTCGACTCCGCTCTCCCGCGGCGCCTGCGAGCTGCAGACTCCGGGAAGCCCCTGACCCCGCCACCAAAGCTGCCACTCCCGGAGGAGAGCGGCGCGGCGCGCAGCCGGAGCACGTCTGCGGCGCGGCGCCCGGAGCCCCCTCCGGCTCCCTCCCGGGTAGGGGAGGCGCTGCAGGGGGAGCCGCGCCGCCCGCGAGGAGGGGCGCGGGAGTGAGGGGGGCGCGCGTGCGCCGGACTCACCGCCCTCCCAGCCCTGGGCGAGGGGTGAGGGCGCAGAGTCCCTCCCGGGGGACTGGCGGGGCGGGAAACTAGGGGACCGGGGAGCTGCGGGAAGGCAGTGTCTTTCGGGGGCCAGCCAAGCGGGCGAGCCCCAGGCTGGGAGTAAAGTTGAAAGCCGGGCCCGGGAGAGGGAAAGCACGGTGCTCAGCAGGAAAGCGTGAGCTGGGGAGGAACCCAGCCCCGAGCGTAGGTGCGCACTCTGCGGGTTTCGCCTCAACAGGTGGTGACCTCAGGGGCGAGCCGTAGCTTTCGCGGGAGGGCGGAGAGGCCCAAGACAAGAGAGGTTTATGGGTTTGGAGCTCAGTACTGTCTGCATTTAGTGAAACCACAGCACGACTTGGACAAATTAGCAAAGGCAAACTCCAGGAGTTGCTTCTCCCACAGAGTTGGCAAAGGCGTATTTTTTATTTTGTAGCCAACCGAAAGAAATGTTTGGCACTCCAGTCGAGTTTTGAAGACGCTTGCAGACTGTTTCTATATCCGTCAACTCAGCTCAGAGCACATTGGAAGGATAGCAACGTCCGCCCCTCCAGGAGTATTTGCCCCCCAGAGGGAGGGGGGGGGGGCTGCCACTACTTAGTCTAGTAGTGCCTGATGTTGCAGAGATCATTTAAAAACCATATTAAGTAACCACTATTCTGTTGTTGCAGAGTAAAACGTATTGTACTAAAGAACTGTTCAAAAGAAAACACACAATGGTTATACTGAGAGCGCGTTAAAACATGTCAGATCAAGTCAACCGTACCTAGTGATTCCCCAGTGCAGTAATCTGAGGTCTCCCCTACTTCTCCAAACCGATCTCCATTTGTCTTTCTCAGGTGGAGCGCCTTGCCGTTTTCTAGCACACTCCAGGCGTCACCCAGCCTTGGGGCCATTGACAAGCTGTTTCCTCTGCTTCAAACCAGATATCTGCATGTTGTCCAACCTCACTTCCTGGAGTCTTTGGCTCAAATGTCATCTCTTTGATGAGGCCGACCATGACCACCCTATTTAAAATTGCAGGCTGCCCCCTCTTGATTCCCCCTACCTGTTCTACTTCCTTTTTTCTCTATACCTTGCCTCTTCTAGCTTAATATGTAATTTGCTTATTTTTTTTTGTTGGTATGTCTGTATGTTTGTGTGTCTCCTTTCTAATAGAATGTCTGGAACAGTACCTGGCACATAAAATAATTTGATACAATAAAATGTGTTTTTTTTTCCTATCTTTATTTTCTTTTTGAGGTTTCTACAACCTCCCAATTTTAATGGAAAGTTCTGTGGCGGGGTGAACTCACTATCCTGAATTCTCAATGTGTGCAAAAACAGGAATTTTCTGCAAGTAAAAGAAAAAGAATAGTTTCAACTTAAATGACTCTTTGATTTCTAAGTTGTTTTCTGTTAGCAAAACAAGTTTCTATTTTAACCTCAGGAAACATCCATGCCAATTCAGGGTTGGGACATTATTTTAGGCAAACAGCTTGGTGTCATCCATTTCAGATCCTTCTAATGACGTCCAAATATGTAGGAATCAAAATATTTTTTCTACAGAAAATCAAAATTTTTGTAAGTGTAATGTAGGCAAAGTTCCAGGCTCCAGTGGCTACTCCATATCTGTTTTCTTTGTTTATTGGTTCCTGGGTTTCATTGGCAAATAAGCCCCAACAGAGCAATGGATGATTAGAGAGAAAAAGGGCTCTCCTACAGGCTGAAAAACTGGAAATGGAAGGAAAGAAGTAAGAACCGGTGGATATGGTATGGTTGTCTGGAGCAAAAATATAATGCTGTGATGGTTAAGTTCATGTGTCAGCGTGGCCAGGTTATGGTGCCCAGTTGTTTGGCCAAGGAAGCACTGGCCTGATTATTAATGTGAGGATATTTCATGGACTTAAATCATCAATAAGTTGATTGCATCTATCTCTGATTACATCTACAATCAACTGAGGAGATTGCCTTTAACAATGAGAGAAGTCTCATCCAATCGGTTGAAGGCTTTCAAAGGAAAAGTGGTAATTTCATCTTGCCCTATAGAATTTGGATTTGCCCATCCCTACAGTCCCATGAGACAATTCTAAAAGAACTGCATGAGTTTTCCAATTTATACAGACAGAAATCAGGGGAATATGTGTGGGAATGGATATTAACTGTTCAAGATAATGGAGGAAGGAATATAAAGTTGGATCAGGCTGAATTTATTGATATGGGTCCACTAAGCAGAGATTCTGGATTCAGTGTTGCAGCTCGAGGGGTTAGAAAGGGCTCTCTCTGTTTGGGTGGTTGGCTGAAGCATGAACCAAAAGGTGGCCTACATTGCTGGGGTCTAAATGCTAGGACTGCCCTGGTATACTGTAGATGAGGGGATCCAAAGGCCTAGAGAGACTGGAATGCTAGAATGGATTTATCATGTAAGACCTGCTTACCCACCACAGAAATGTCCAGAGGACACACCTTTCACCAGGACTGTGAGGAATAAATATGTGAGACTAACTCCATCATTCCTGAAGAGCTCTGTGGTCACTCTCCTCTGTATATGGGCAGTCTACTAAATTCTTACTTGAGCTGTATATACAAGAGTTCTAGGCCAAATGAACAAAAATCTAACTTGAATTACAAAAACAGAGTCATAGCCCATTAATCCATTCCCAGACTTAAGACTGTTTACAGATCCAGAGCCCCTTGAATGAAGGGAAGGTCAGGTCCTCTTGGGGAAGGACCCTGCTGTACTTCCTCCCAGCCTTTCCTAAAGAGATCTATGGCATTTTAACCAGGGTAACCATGCACTAGGAAAAAGGAAATTATCAGACATTTCAGGGATTATTAGATAATGACTCAGAAGTGACATTAATTCCAGGAGACCCAAAACATCACTGTGGTCCACCAATTAGAGCAGAAGCTTATGGAGGTGATGATCAATGGAGTTTTAGCTCAGATCCACCCCATATGGGTCCACTGGGTCTCTGTTCTCATTCTGTGGTTATTTTCCCAGTTCTAGAATGCATAATTGGAATAGACATACTCAGCAACTGGCAGAATCCCCACCTTGTTTCCCTGACTTGTGGAGTGAGGGCTATTATGGTAGGAAAAGCCAGGTGGAAGCCACTAGAACTTCCCCTATCTAGCAAAATAGTAACTCAGAAACAATACTGGATCCCTGGAGGAATTGAGATTAGTACCTCCATCAAGGACAACGGATGAAGTGGTAGTGATTCTCACCACATCCCCATTCAACCTTCCTATTTTGCCTATGCAGAAAACAGATGGATCTTGGAGGATGAGAGTAGATGATTGTAAACTTATCCAGGTGGTGACTCCAATTGCAGCTGCTGTTCCAGATGTGGAATCATTTCTTGAGCAAATCATCACATCCTGTGGTACCTGGTATAGAGCTATTGATGTGGCAAATGATTTTTTTCTCAATTTCTGTTAATGAAGACCACCAGAAACAGTTTACTTTCATCTGGCAAGGCCAGCAACCTTCATTGTCCTACCAAAGAGCTATATCAATTGTCCAGCCTTATATCATAATCTAGTCCACAGATACCTTGATTGTCTCTCCCTCCCACAAGACATCACACTGGTCCATTATATTGATGATATGTTGACTGGACTTAGTGAACAAGAAGTAGCAATTACTCTATACTTATTGGTAAGGCATTCGCATGTCAGAGGGTGGGAGATAAATCCAACAAAAATACAGTGTCCTTCCACCTCAGTGAAATTTCTAGATGTCTGGTGGTATGGGGCATGTCAAGATATCCCTTCTAAGAATAAGCTGTTGCATCTGGCCCCACTTACAATCAAAAAGAGCCACAATGTCTAGTTGGCCTCTTTGGATTTTGGAGTGTGCTACTCTGGCCCATTTCCCTAGTGACCTGAAAAGTTGCTAGTTTTCAGTGGGAACTAGTACAACAGGAAGCTCTGTAGCAGGTCCTGGCTGCTGTGCAACCTGCTCTGCCACTTGGGCCATAAAATCCAGCAGATCCAATGATGCTGGAAGTGTCAATGGCAAATTGAGATGCTGCCTGGAGCCTTTGGCAGGTCTTCATAGGAGAATCACAATGCAGACCCTTAGGATTTTGAAGCAAAGTTTTGCCATCCTCTGTAGATAAGTACTTTCATTTTAAGAAAGTTTTTGGCCTGCTGCTGGGCCTTAGTAGAGACCAAACACAGAATCATGGGCCACCAAATTACCATGAGTCCTGAGTTGCCTCTCATGAACTGGGTATTGTCTGACCCACCAAACCATAAATTTGGGCATACACAGAAGCCCACCATCATGAAATGGAAGTGGTATATATGAGATAGGGCTCAAGCAGGTCCTGAAGGTACAAATAAGTTACATGAGGAAATGGTCCCAATGTCTATGGCCCCAACTCCTGCCACATTACGTTCTCTTTCCTGGTCCACAGCAATGGCCCCTTGGGGTATTCCTTATGACTAGTTGACTGAGTAAGAGAAAACGTGGGCTTGGTTTACACATGGTTCTGCATGATATACAGGTACTATCCGAAAGTGAAGAGCTGTAGCACTGCAACCCCTTTTTGGGACATCCTTTCACAGCGGTGAAGGGAAATCCTCCTAGTGGGCAGAACTTCAAGCATTGCACCTGGTTGTTCATTTTGCTTGGAAGGAGAATTGGCCAGAGGTGCATTTGTACAGTGATTCATGGGCTGTCACCAACGGTTTGACTGGATGGTCAGGGACTTAGAAGGAACATGATTGGAAAATTAGTGACAAAGAGGTCTGGGGAAGGGTATATGTATAGACCTTTCTAAGTGGGCAAAATACATGAAGATATTTGTGTCCCACATGAATGCTCACCAGAGGGAGACTTCAGCAGAGGAATTTTTAATAATCAAGTGGATAAGATGACCTGTTCTGTGGCTAGCAGTCAGCCTCTTTTCCCAGCCACTCCTGTCATTTTGCAGTGGTCTCATGAACAAAATGGCCATGGTGGTAGGAATGGAGGTTATGCATGGGCTCAGTAACATGAACTTCCCCTCACCAAGGCTGACCTGGCTATAGCCATTGCTGAGTGCCCAATCTGCCAGCAAAGGAGACCAACGCTGAGTCCCTGATATGGCACCATTCCCCAAGGTGATCAGTCTGCTCCCTGGTGGCAGGATGATTATATTGGAATACTTCCATCATGTAAGGGGCAGCAATTTGTTCTAACTGGAATAGACACATACTCCAGATATGGGTTTGCATTCCCTGCACACAATGCTTATACAAAAACTACCATCTGTGGACTTAGAGAATGCCTTATCCACCATCATGGTATTCCACACAGCATTGCTTCTGATTAAACAACTCACTTCACAGCAAATGCAGTGTAGGAATGGGTACAAATTTGTGGAATTCACAGTTTTACCATGTTCCCCCTCATCCTGAAGCAGCTGGATTGATAGAATGGTGGAATGGCCTTTTGAAGACTCAATTAAGGACCAACTACCTTGCAGTGCTGGGGCAATGTTCTCCAGAAGGCTGTGTATGCTCTAAATCAGTGTCCACTCTAAATCAGTGGACTCTATGGTGCTGCTTCTTCCACAACCAGGATTCACGGGTCCAGGAATCAAGGGATGGAAATGGGAGTAGCACTACTTACTATTACCCCTAGTGATCCACTAGGAAAATTTTTGCTTCCTGTCCCTTCATCCTTAAGCTCTACTGATCTACAGGTCTTAGTTCCAAAAGGAAGAGTGCTTCCACCAGGAGACACAACATTGTTTCCCTTGAACTGAAAATTAAGACTGCCACCTGGCCACTTATGCCTCTGAATCAACAGGCAGAGAAGGGAATTACTGTAGTGCTGGGGTGATTGATCTGGACTATCATAGGGAAATAGGATTGCAAATACATAACGGAGGTAAAGAAGACTTTGCCTGAAATACAGGAGATCACCTAGGGCATCTTTTAGTACTACCATACCCTATGATTAAAGTCAATGGAAAACTGCAAGAATCCAATCCAGGCAGGATTACCAAGGGCCCAAAAACTGCAGGAATGATGTTTGGGTCTCCCCACCAAGCAAAGAACTATGGCCAGCTGGGTGCTTGCTGAGGGTAAAGGGAGTATGGAATGGGTAGTAGAATAGTTACGACCACATGACCAATTACAGAAACAGGGACAGTAATGGTTATGAATATTTATTCCTTGTTTTGTTATGAGTATGTTATATATATTTAAAGCAAAGATCTTTGTTCTTTTCCTATCTTATCCCCTTTTTATACGACATAAGTTGTGTTAACTTCACATTGTAATATTGAAGTATAGGCTATCAAGCTTAAGAGTGAATATTACCCAAGACAAGACTTGTACTCTATTCTGGGGAAAGTTAGTGCATTTCCAGTTGTATGTAAAACAATTGAGTATTGTTAAATGAAAATATGAATGTTATTGTTTTTATTTAGAGATTAAGTAGGGTTTAAGGAGATCTGCATGAGTGTCAATTAGATAAGGGTGGACAAGGATGGTTAATGTGTCAATTTGACCAGGTGATGGTGTCCAGTTGTTTGGTCAAACAAGCACTGGCCTGATTGTTACTGTGAGGATATTTTGATTGTTACTGTGAGGATATTTTATGGACTTAAATCATCAGTTGATTGCATCTATGACTGATTATATCTACAGTCAACTGAGGAGATCACCTTCAACAATTAGAGAAGATCCATCTAATCAGTTGAAAGCTTTCAAAGAAGTGATGATTTCAGCAGTCAGAAGAGAGAATTTCTATCTCTACTTCAGCCAGCCAGTGTCTCATTGGAAATCCATCAAAAACCTTTATCAGAGTTCCAGCTTGTGCCTGCCCTGTTGAGTCTGCTTTCCTGGAGAACCCTGACTAATACAAATGCCCCATCTTCATGTCGCTCTTTTATTTTTTCCATATCTTTTCTTTGACCTAGAGAATGCTCCATTCACCTTTCTTCTTTATTTGGACAATCTTCACTTACCCTTTGGGTCCCTACTTAGTGACACTTAGCCATAAAGACATCTCAGATTTTTTGCTCTGCTGAGACTCCTGTCATATGTTCTATTATAACAATATATGCTCCCTAGAGTAGCTCCTAATGTAATTGTAATTGCTTCTCTGCCAGGCTGTGTGTCCCTAAGATGCTAGTCTAACCAATAGAGGAAGGGCAGTGCCTATCTTGTCACTGTATCTCAGGCGCCCAGTATAGTGCCTGGTACAAGTATTAAATTCAGTAAATATTGATTGGATTGGATTGGATTGGATTCTGCCTGCTGAATTTTGGCTTCTCTATTGAGTAAGCTGTAGCCAATTATGTCAGTCTTTGTTAAACCATGGAATGAGAAGACTTTGGTTATTGTCGTGTATTTTCTTTTTTAATTTTTTTTTTTTTAATTGCTTTTTTTTTTTTTTTGCTCGTCTTGCTCTGCCCACGGCGGCTCCGGCCCGCCCATGGCGGCTTGCCCTTCTCAAGGCGGTCTGCCTGCTAGGAGAGGTCCCCAGGAACCGAACCTGGGGCCTCCCATGTGGTATGCCGGTGCCCTATCCACTGGGCAATCCAGCCGGCCCCAAGACTTTGGTTATTGTGCTGCAAGTATGCCCTCCAGTGATCCTCCCCCAAAAAGAAATGGAGTTCCCATGGGAGTGACATTTCACTATTTCAGTCTTAAAAAACAAACAAGCAAGCAAGCAAAGACCAGAACAAAACAACTTGCATTTAACAACATCAGTTCTTTTCTAGTACAGCAACCTTTTGCTTTTGTTTCATACCAGGTAATACCACCTTGCAAGTAGGAATCTCAATTTTCTCCCACACAAATAATTATCCATCTCTGTTCACAGTGTGATGGAGAGAAATAACAAAATAGTACCAAACAAACACAACTCCATGCGGTTGGAATTTAAAAGTTATTTCTTAATTATTTGGTCTTTTTGTTTTAAACAAATGTTTATGGAGAGCCTACAATGTATCACTATTTCTAAGTGTTGGGAATTCATCCAGGAACAAGACAAAGTCCTGTCCTAAAAGGGTTTATATTCCAGTGGGGGAGCAAGGTAATAAGTGCTATGAAGAAAAATAGGGAGGATAAGGTGATAGAAGTGATTGGAGTATGATTTCTAGATGGGGTAGTTTGGTTACCTCTGGGGAGCTGACATTTGAGCAGAGACTGAATGATACAAATATCAATTCCAAAGACTTAATTAAATGATTAGCAAGTGTAATCTAGGAATATATTAAAAGATTAATCCATTACAATCAAGTTGACCAAAAAATCCTATGTGGATAAAGGGTTAACAAAATCCTTTCCCCTTCTGCAGAAGAATTTGACCTTATGTTAATGTTCTAGCTGTGTCCCCCTAGCAACCTGATAAGGTGGTATGTGAACTACATTGCTATGCTGCTGGTAAAAATGACACCCTGATAGGTAAACTGCATTTGGACATGGAGAACCAAATATGTTTGATAGCAAACCATAGCTTTGGACCTCTCTGAGAGCAATGACTATGCCTATGAGATTGTTACAAGGCATCTGGGCTCTTGAGAGTCATGAGACTGCTAAGCTAGGGCAGTGTCATACCTGTCTAATGATTTCTCATCTTGCACCTAAGCTGTACTGCTGTAGGGATTTCTGTGAGGATTCCCATTGAAATCCATAGCACTGGACGCTGCTATGTTGGCAAACTATGGTCCCTGTCCTATATCCCTCTCAGTGGCCATCATAGTCTTGTGAGTTCTGAATGTTTATTGGAACCTAAGAAGACCTCTTGAGGCTGTTGCAGACCCTATGATCAGCATTATGGATTCCTGATTAAAGAAATGAAAACCCTATTAATAAAATAGGGATGGTTGGATAATTTTAAAATGATAAATATATATCAAACTAAAAGCCAGAATAATGTATAACAATGAAATATTGGGAGATTCTTGTTAAGTCAGAAACAAGTTGAGGATGCCCTTATCACTACTTTTATTTTGTAATATTTTAAAAGTATTATTCTATTCAATTAGAAAAGAAAAAATATGCAGCATTGAAATCAAGAGGCAAAGTTCTAATTACTTGCAGATGATATAATTATGTAACTAGAATAGGCAAGATAATTATTAGGGACTGATCATGTCCCCCACAAAAGGCACCTTCAGGTCCCAAGCCCTGGTCTTGTGGCTGTGAACCCATGTGTAAGTAGGACCTTTGAAGATGTTAAGTTGTGCCCAAATTGAATGAGAGTGGGCCTTACTACAATAAAGTCCTGATAAGCAAAGGAAATTAATCATGGCGATAGAAGCCGTGGAAAGATTGAACTCAGTGGAACCTAGAAGAGAAAGGAGAAGATGCTGCCACGTGCATTGCCATGTGACAGAAAAGTCAAGGACCAAGGATCACTGGCAGCCAACCCCAGAATGGCACAGGGTTCGGGGAGAAATCATTGCCTTGTTGACACCTGGATTTTGGACTTCTCCTAGCCATTAAATTCCCATTGTTAAGTCAACTCATTATATGGTATTAGTTTTAGTAGCCAGGAAACTAAAACAATATTCAATTAAAATTTATTTGAGGGGAGCAGATGTAGCTCAAGTGGTTGAGTGCCTGCTTCCCATGTACGAGGTCCCAGGCTCAATCCCCAGTAACTCCTAAAAAAAAAACCCCAAACAAACAAACAAAAAAACTAATTGTCATTGGGGAGTAAATGTAGCTCAGTGGCTGAGTGCCTGCTCCCATGTACGAGGTCCTGGGTTCTATCTCCGGTGCCTCTTAAAAAATTATTTGACACATAAGAATATCCAGTAAGATAGTAACAAATATAATTTAATTTATATATATATCTGTGTGTATATATACATACACACATAGTACATAAAAAAGTTAAAAATATAATGAAAAACTTACCAACTTAAAAAATTTTATACCAGGTTTCTCCTTACAAAGTGAAGACATAGGTCTTTTAATTAATACAGCACATGTGGAAACCAACACACTTCAGGCACTACTATTACAGTGGATGACTTTCATTCATTGTCAAATAATTCTGCCAGGACAATGGAGAACTTTATTTGATAGGCCTTCAATTCTATTTTTTTTTTAAAGATTTATTTATTTTATTACATATCTCCCCTTCCCCCCGCTGCGGCGACGCGCCGAGAGTGGACACTGCGCATGGCGGCTCTTGCCATGTCCGTGGCAGCTTCTTGCCCTGCCCACGGCGGCTCCGGCCCGCCCATGGCGGCTTGCCATTCTCAAGGCGGTCTGCCCGCTAGGAGAGGTCCCCGGGAATCGAACCCAGGGCCTCCCATGTGGTATGCCGGCGCCCTATCCACTGGGCTATTGAGCCGGCCCCCAATTCTATTTTAATATCACTGAAAGCATTGAAATAGGCAGGAATGGCAGACCAGCAAATTAGAACGCAGTCTCAAGAGTTATAAAGTAGAGTTATGTTTTAATCTCCCACCCTTCAGCCCTTTTAAAATTGTATCTTACTGGTCTGATACCAATTTTAAAGAAATTTTGATTCATGTTTTTATGTATAAAAATAGGAAGATCTTTCCTATCACAAACCCAGGAGTGGCTTTATACTAAAAGAACACTAGCTAGCTGGCTTCTGCAACACACCACTCCCAATGCCTCTGGTTTAACATAATAAACATTCCTTTCATTTAAAATTTAATGCAAGTTGCAAACTTTAATGGAACATTTAATACAGTTTGGGTTGCTCTCTTAAATGACCCCTTCAAGTCATCAGGGTTGACTCAGGGATCTCTATCCATCTTGTCGCTCTATCTTCCTGGGGTTCTCCTCATGTAGCTTCGTGGGCAAGGGAGAGAGGATGAGCGTGGGCACTCATACAAGCAGATTTGTGACCAGGCACAGAAGTGGGGTATCCCATTGGCCACCACCTGGTCACATGCCCCCAACCTAAATATAAGGGAAAGTGAAAACTGTGTTTTTCCTGTGTGCCAAGGAGGAAAATGGAACCATTAATTGAATACATGGCATTTTCTGTGCCATGGCCTCAAGAAGCAAGTGAACCTAGTATTTAACAACTGCCATTAATTATGACATCACTAAGAAATAATTGTCTTTGAAAATCATTCTCCAAAATTCATTTAGTCTATTGTTTTCTTTATATAGCAAGTCAATATGTTGTTTTTTTTTGTGTGTGTGTGGCAATTCCTAACATCTGACCCGCCTAATTAAATTAGGAAAATTGCATAAAGGACCTACTCTAGCACATGGCACATATACCAAGTCCTAAACAAATATAGATTGCCTTCTCAACCCAAATGACAGTTTTGCTGCTGGGAATTATAAGTGCTTCTCTACTAGTATTTTTCTATGTCCAAGGCAACTGCAAACACTTATCATGAATATTTTCCATGTCTAAACGACTTCTGACATGCTGTAATGTGAATTTCTAATCTCAACTGAGCTTTCATCAAATTGTTTGAGCAAATCCAGAATTACCTTAAATTACCCTTGCATCCAGCTGCCACATGGGGGAAGTACTAGTTTAGGTTCTTAACTTTCATAATAAATTATCAACTTACTCTTCCGGTTTCAAAACATGGATCATTTATCAAACAACACAGAAGACCATCCTTCAGGCAAAATGTTAGTGCTTATAAAAAATTTTATTGAAAGAAATGATACATATGGAAGCCAGGCTAGATAGAGGGTATGCTATCTTTCACCTCCTCAGGGTTTCCCAAATATTAACCTTGGATCAAGTTGGCTTCTTGGAACTTAACTTAGAACCTGGAAGTCACTTCTCATATTGAATTGGACTTTAAGCTTTTAGGAGTTTGTTAATAGAAATATTCACATGAAAGCTGCATCGGCACTTTCTGGAAGGCTGTTGTAAATGTTATCTAATGTGTCTATGCTGATCCTGTGAGGTGTCTAGTTTCCTACAGAAATTAGGGTCAAGAAAAAAGTTTGGGGAACCGGCTGTAGCTCAATTGGTAGGGCTCCGGTTAACCACGTGGGAGGCTCTGGGTTCGGTTCCCGGGGCCTCCTCAAGCGGGCAGACCGCCTTGAGAAGGCAAGCCACCGCGGGCAGGGCAAGCCGCTGCGTGGTGAGCTGACTCGGCGGGTCACTGCTGCGGGGGGAGACAAGCAGACACAGAAGAACACAAAAATGAACACAGCAAGAACAAGCAGAAAGGGGGGGATATATAATACATATTAAATAATAATAATAATAATAATAAATCTTTTAAAAAAAGAAAAAAGTTTGTCATTTCTAAGAAAATTTTGTGTTTTCTACTTCTTGATGGAAACTTATTTTGTCACACTTCCCTTTTAAAAGCAGCTGCCAGGAAGCTCAGAGTTAAATTCTGTCTCAAGAATTATGTTAATTCTTATGGTGGCTTAGCATGTTTGCTCATTTCCCAATTTTCTCTATTTTATTACCTTTATTTTATATTGTCGTTTCCTGATGTTTTCTCCAAGTCCATTCTGGAAAGAAGCAGAACTAAAATAAATTCAATAAATAAAAAAATAAAAATGTAGTCCCCCAACAATTAGCATTTAGGATTGATCTCAAAGCTGCACAGATTGAGCTCAAAGTTACTGTTTAGTTGTTCATTTGTTTGTTTAACATTTCCCATCAAAGCGGATTTTTATTTTCCTGCTTCTATCATTGAGTTCTGTTCTCCAGAAAATCTTTAAATGTCTAATTGTACTCTTTCTTCTGTATAGGTAGTTTCCATCCTTCATAATAGTTCACTTTTGCCCCCTCCATTCAAACAGTAAAATTTATCTCCTATAGAATAGATTGCCTTTCCCTAAAGGAAGATGCAAAATACAATTCCAAGATCCCACAACTCTTTGTTGGAAAGTTTGTTATGTATAATCTAAATTGGTTAAGGCCATTTTTACTTGTTCTGTCCCAAGTGGAAAAAACTACCTACCATTCTAAACACAGCTCAAACTACACGGCCTATTGAAAGAGCAAGGTCTTAGTCCCTAATGCAACTGACGTGAAGTATAAAATTCATTGAAATTAAACAGTTGGGAGATTATTGGTAGGTTAAGGTTTTTCATTTTGAGACAGGTTGTCTTCAACTCTGGTAAATGAGTTTACTTCTCATGATAGAAGTAAAATCACTTTAGAGACATTATTTCACTTTTCTGGGAATATAGTGTGATTGAGAAGAAATTTACATAAGGAAAAATTAATGCAGGATAGCACTTAGAGTCAATCAGAATTAGGATTTAATCCCTCTCTGCTAAGGACCAGCTGAGCTCCAGCTAATCATTTACCCTCTAAATTCAGTCTCTTCTATCATATAAGAATCCTAACATGTATCTTCAGTGTTATTGTAAAAACATAATAAATTAATATGTAATGCCATCACTATAGTGCCTGGCCCATAGAAAACATTCAATAAATGGCAGCAATAAGGAAAATTTAATCTAACATATGCAGATGAATGCCAATGTTTATGGTCTGGGTCACAGTCCATGCTCCTGCATATCTGGATTTAATGTCTTGGAGCATCTGTACCTCTATCTTTCCATAACCTCTGAGATAGAAAGGAATGCTGGACCTTTTCTGCATTCTAATAAACAAGTCTTTTTTTGCCACAGTTATTTCATGTCTCTTACTGTGACAGGCACTGGAAGCAGAGGCTCTTGTCTTTCAATAACAGGTGTGAATTACTACCTACAGAATAGCCAATTTAAGCCGTAGGAAGCTTCCAGAGAGGGACCGGTTCACCTGGACTAGAGAATTAAGAGGTGATTATTTTTTATGAAGTAGAGAAAGACACACATACTAGTTCAGAAGAAGGAAAAGGAGGAGCTGACTGGATTTGATAGCCAAGTTCCGTTTTAGGAGCAGGGCCAAAAGCTCCTGGCCAGGCAAAAGCTGTCCCCTTAGCTCATAATCCTTGGTGCAACCAGTGCCATTTTCTTTATAGTTTAGAAGAGAGATTGTTTCCCAATAAAAAATTTTAAAGGTATCTATTGCATAATTCTTATGTGTGTTGTACTACATTAAAACTAAGTCCTACATTAAGCCCTTTAGACCCAAGATTGAAGCCAGGTTCATCCCTGTAGTCATTTAATTTGATTTAGTTTTCCCAAAACACAACAGATTTTGCCTTTTTTAAGGTTAATGAATTTTTTTTTTATTATACATTC
>PVKH010021011.1:7500-14443 GCA_004027955.1 Chaetophractus vellerosus | reverse complement strand
TTTTTTCCCTTTGTTCTCTTAATGTGATGATTACATTAATTGATTTTCTTATGTTGAACCACCCTTGCATACTTGGGATACATCCCACATGATCACGGTGTATAATTCTTTGCTGTTGGATTTGTTTGCTCATATTTAGTTGAGGATTTTTGCATGTATATCTGTAAGGGATATTGGTCTATAATTTTCTTTTCTTGTGGTATCTTTATCTGACTTTGATATTAGGGTGATGTTGGCTTCATAGCACGAATTAGGAGTTGTTCCCTCATCTTCAATTTTTGGAAAATTTTGAGCAGGATTGGTGTTGATTTTTCATGGAATGCTTGGCAAAATTTGCCAATGAAGAAATCTGATCCTGAGCTTCTCTTTCTTGGGGTGTTTTTGATTGTGGATTCAATCTCTTTACTTGTTACTGGTCTGTTGAAACTTTCTAATCTCATTTGCTGGCATACAGCTGTTCATAGTATCCTGTTAAAATATTTTTTATTTCTGTGGCGTCAGTAGAAACGATCCCCCCTTTCATATATGGTTTTAGTTATTTACATCCTCTCTCTCTTTTCCTTGTCAGTCGAACTGAAGGTTTGTTGATCTTTTTAATCTTTCCGAAGAACAAATTTTTGGTTTTCTTGATTCTACTGTTTTTTCTTCCCCCCTCTATTCCATTTAACTCTGCTTTAATTTGTATTTCCTTCCTTCTGCTCATTTTGAGTTTGATTACTTTTATTTTTCTAGGTCCTCCAGTTGTGAGGTTAAGTCTCTGATCTTTCTTCCTTTTAATGTAAGCATTTAGAGCTCTAAGTTGCTCCTCAGCACTGCCTTTGCTGCATCCCATACGTTTTGGAGTGTTTTTTGTTTGTTTGTTGTCATTTACCTCAAGATATTTCCTAATTTCTCCTGTGATTTCTTCTTTGAAGGTTGTTTAAGAGTATGTTTTCTTAATTTCCAGATGTTTGTGAATTTTCCAGTTCTCATTCATTTATTTCTAGTATCATTCCATTGTGGTTGGAGAAGACACCTTGTATGATTTCAGGATTTTTAAATTTATTTAGACTTGTCTTGTAACCAAACATATGATCTGTACTGGAGAATGACCCATGTGCACTAGAAAAGAATGTGTATTCTGTTGCTTTTGGGTGAATTGTTCTATATATGCTGTTAGGTCCAGTTGGTTTATAGTATCATTCATTTCTTCTATTTCTTTATTGATCTTCTGTCCAGGTGTTCTATCCAGTATCGAAAGTGTTGTATCAAAGTGTCCTACTATTAATGTAGAACCATGTATTTCTCCAATCTCATCTGTGAATATTTGTTTCAGCTTTGCTTGGGGTGCATATATGTTTATAATGTTATGTCTTGTTGAACTGACCCCTTCATATTTATAGTGACCTTCTTTATCCCTCATAAGAGTATTTGATTTAAAATCTATTTTATCTGATATTTGTACGCCTAACCCAGCTCTCTCTCTTTTGTTTTCCTAGCTCTTTTTTGGTTATCATTTTCATGGTATATATTTTTTCCATCCTTTCACTTTCTTCCTACTTGTGTCTTTGAATTTAAAGTGAATTTCTTGTAGACAGCATATACTTGGGTCTTGCTTTTTTACCTTTTTTTGCCAGCCTTTTGACTGGAAAGCTTAATCCATTCACATTTAAAGTAACTACTGAAAATGCAGAACTTATCTGCCATTTTGCTATTTGGTCTTTGTAAGTCTTAAAACTTTTTACCCTTCAATTCTGCCATTAATGTCTACTTTTATGTTTATTTGAAATTTTTTTAAAGATTTATTTTTTTATTTATTACATATTCCCCCCTTTTTGCTTGTTCTTGCTGTGTTCATTTTTGCATTCTTCTATGTCTACTTGTCTCCCCCCACTGTGGCGACCTGCCGAGTTAGCTCACTGCGCAGTGGCCTGCCTGCTCGCGGTGGCTTGCCCTGCCTGTGGCGGCTTGCCCTGCCAATGACGGCTTGCCTTCTCAAGGTGGTCTGCCCGCTCAAGGAGGCCCCAGGAACCAAACTTGGGGCCTCCCATGTGGTAAACCGGCGCCCTACCAATTGGGCTACAGCCGGCCCTTTATTTGAAATTTTTAGTGTACCATTTTGAGTCCATTCTCATTTCCCTCTCTGTATCTTTTTCATACATTTTCTTTGTGGTTACCTTGGAGTCTAAATTTATCATCCTAAATCTATAACAATCATGTTTGTTTTGATACCAACTTAACTTCAATTGCAAATACAGACACTGTTCCAAACCCCTCTGTCCCCTAACTTTCTGTTGTACTTGTTACATATTATAACTCTATACATTGTATGCCCCAAACCATAGATTTGTCATCACTTGCTATGCATTTGCATTTTAGAACCTTTACCAGAGATCTTTATTTCTTTATGCAGCTTCATTCCACTATCTATGTCCTTTCCTTTCAGTCTGAAGAATTCCTTTTAGTCTTGTTGGTAGGGCAGGTCTAGTAGTGATGAGCTTCCTCAGCTTTTGTTTATCTGAGAGTGTCTTTATTTTTTTTTAAAGATTTATTTTATTCTCTCCTCACCCCCCCCCCCACATTGTTTGAGGTCATTGTCTGCTCTCTCTGTCCATTCGCTATGCGCTCTCTGTGTCTACTCATCTTTTCTTTAGGAGGCACCGGGAACCACACCTGGGACCTCTCATGTGGGAGAGAGGTGCTCAGTTGCTTGAGCCACCTCAGATCCCTGGTTTGCTCTGTCTCTCATTGTCTTTTCTCTTTGTGTCTCTTTGTTGCATCATCTTGTTGTGTCAGCTCATCGTGCCTGCCCATCTCTCCAACTTGCCTTTTCCAGGAGGCACTCGGACCCGAACCTGCGACCTCCCATGTGGTAGGTGGAAGCCCAATTGCTTGAGCCACATCTGCTTCCCTGGGAGTGTCTTAATCTCCCCCTCATTTTTGAAATAGTCTCACCAGATATAAAAATTTTGGCTAGCAAATGTTTTCATGAGCACTTTAAATATTTTATCACACTGCCTTCTTGCCTCCATATTTTCTAATGAGAAATTGGCACTTTATCTAAAGCTACTCCCTTGAATATAACACATGGCTTTTCTCAGCACTTAATCTTATGGGGGCTCCCTTGAACATTACACATTGCTTTTCTCCTGAAGATTCCAGAACTCTCTCCTTGTCTTTGGCATCGACCTGCTTGACTATATGTGTCTGGGTATGGTTCCCTTCAAGGTTATCCTGTTTGAGATTCGTTGGACTTATTAAATATGGATATTCATATCTTTCATTAAATTTGGGAGGTTTTCAGCCATTATTTCTTTGAATATTCCTTCTACATCTCTCTCCTTCTGGCACTCCCATCCCATAATGTGTATATTGATATGCTTGGTGGTATCGCAAAAGTCTCCTAGGATCTGCTCAATTTTTTTTCATTATTTTTTTATTCACAACCTAAATCATTTCCATTGTCTTGTTTTGTCTTCAGGTTCACTGATTCTTTCTTCTGCCAGCTCCAATCTGCTGTTGCAACCTTCTAGGGAATTTTTCATTTCAGTTATTGTGGCCTTCAATCCCAGTATTTAAGCTTGGTTACTTTTTTTTTTTTTTTTTAACATTTTCTATCCCTTTAATGAACTTCTCATATTGACCATTCATTGTTTTCTTGATAGCCTTTAGTTCTTTCTCTGTGTTTTCTTTTTTCTCCTTGAGCATATTTAAGATCTTTTTAAAAGTCTTTGTCTAGCATATCCAAAATCTGGTATTACACATTGATGGTTCCTGAATTTTCACTTTGTTCTTCTGGATGGGTCATCATTTCCTGTTTCTTTGTTTGTCTTGTGGTCTTCTGTTGTATACTGTACCTTTTATTATTTTAATGGTTTAAATCTGAGATTAGGCCCTGAGCTGTCTGTTCCTTAGTTTTGTATGCAGCTAGTGATATGACAGAGGGCCAGGAGCTAGCACAAGCAAACTAGCCAATGCAAAACACACCTTTTGCAGTCTTTCCAATTGGCCCTGCTTTGGGTGGTGCTGTCCTTTAGAGTTTAGCCCTCCTATCAAGAAGTTCAGCCTGATGGGAAAGTGAAGTGCAGGGTCTTCTCCCTCTGTTTTGAGCCTGTGTCATGTCCTAAACTTATGCTTGCCTATGGACTTAGGAATTTACCTGTGTACAGGACTGTGACTACTTCCTCTACTCTCTATGAAGTAGACTTTCTCCCCATCCAAGTGCTCTGTTGTATGACTTAAAGCAGGTAATCCTTTGCCCCAGGCTCTATTGACTTAATTGTTTCTTACCTTACACTGTTTTCACTGTCTGTAAGCTGCTTCTGCCTACAAGACATGTTCTGGAAGGTGAGTCAGAGACCAGTTTCCTAGTTCAGTCTTTCATGCTGCTACCTGGTAGATTAGCACAGACACACTGGCACCCAAGTATGTGCATTGGGATTACTCCACTCCTTCCAGGACAGGACCAGAAACCTACAATGGGAGGGCAGGGTGGCTCCACACCATGCAGGGATGGCAAGGGAAAAGAGTGGAGACACCAGTAAGACACCAGGAACATCTGCTACCATTTTTGAAGCTGTGTTTTCTTAATGTGACACTTGCCCAGTTATTGAACTGTTTTCTGGAGTCTTGAGGAAGATGGCTCTGGAAGTTTTTGCTAGATGTTCAAAGACTGTGGGGCAATAGCACTCTTGTGGCTCTTAATAGTGTATACATTTCTTTGGCTCTCCCTGGCAAATAAAACTTCATAGGAATGCAAGTAGAAAGAAGATGAAGGTATCCAGCATAGTGTTGTAGGAATATGGGCAAGGGAGTTGAGGTTGTGGACCCCCAAAAGCAACCCGATTGCTTCAAGGTATTGCCTATGTCTAGGTCCAAGTTCAATGAATTAAGAAAGTCTATCATAATAAATTGGATTTTTGGATCAGGGTGTTTACTCATTCATTCCTTCCATATCCCTGCAAAGCTTAAGCCATTTTACTTTTAACATATTTCAAATGTATCAGCCATTCTTCAGTAAAATGTGGGTACTTGCTCTCAGTTGCTCCTGGAAATACAATGCTATTTTCAAGGATATATATTTTTCTTTTTCTATTTTTTTTGCACTTGAATCTTTGCATTATTTAACATTTGAAATTGATTCAGTTAAGCTGGAAAATAAATCTGAGCTGCAGCTATAAAATTTATCCCCCCTCCTTCATTTACCATTGAGTCATAGATTTCTCTCTGTCACATTACCTAACATCAACTGTAAGACTCAATTTTCTTATTTAATATTGGACTTTTTAGCATCTGCCATCCTTACCATTGAGGATGTTGGGAGATTATTTTCTAATATGATAGAAATTCCATAGAGACTATCACTAATCTGACTGCAGAAATTATTCCAAAGCAGGTCAGAGAAGAGTTGGGTGTGGTAAGGTTAAAATGAGGAGTAGCCAGTAATTAGCTAGGGTAGTTGAGAGTAATATGATAATGATAAGGGTCAAGGAGAGGGAGAGATGTTGAGGACTTTAAAGTATTTCAAATGCCAAGCCTAAAAAAAGCTTTCTCAGCTGGGTAAAGTTCATTTCTTTCTAAGCTAAAGAAATAGAAGCACATAGTTACTGTACCACTTGTTTCTCATGTTTTATTATCCAAATTTACATCTAGTGTATAAGTAAGACTATGATCAATACTAAAAGATCATGCTATTAAATCTTATGTTCATTCCCTCTACAGCCTCACAATGATCATTTAAAATTTGTGCATCTTCTCATGGTTAGCTCTTCCATCAGCCCACCAGCTCTCACCGAAGTTACGCATAGTGATTGTTCAGTAGTGAGCATTCCCATGCTCTAGAATAGGGGTTCTTAACCAGGAGTCCACAGACCCCCAAGGGGTCCATGGAAAGATTTCAGGGGGTCCATGAGCTTGAATTGAAAATTCAAAAAATCATTATTCTTGTGGGGATGTGTTGGTGTATTATTATTTATTAAATAATACACATTATAGTGTGGACTTAGTAAGGGGTCCATGGTTTTCACCTGACTGGCAAAGGGGTCTGTGGAACAAAAAAGGTTAAGAACCCCTGCTCTAGAATGAACCAGCGTCACTCACTCCTTAGGCTTCCAGTCCACTCGCTTTTGCTACCAACTTTATTTGCCCCTAAAACCATCTTCAGGAAAAGCACAGACTATTACAATTCCCCTTTCTTTTGTGAGCTGTCCTTTAGTTTGCCAGCCAACTATCCAGCTCATAAAAACTGTTTTGTAATAGGTCATTACCAGCTACTGCATGATATTAGGTACTTGAAATTCAGCAAAGATTTCTTCCATCACTATAAGAGTCACCCTCTACCCCACGTGGGTCTGCTTTTTGAACACTTAGCTTCCCTCCTTTAATGAGGGGAGAATCTTTTTTGCATATGTACACCAAGCTAACCTGGAAGAAGCATGTTTCTGGGGTGATAAATTTGAGTGTTTCATGTCTTCAGTTCCTCCCAAGTACTCTGTTAATGAACTTGTCAGGATGGTGGTGAATTGCTTAAAACTGCACCTTGAAAAATGAAATCATGCCTAACCATGTTCTATCCTAGGAATGAATAGCTGTGACTTCACCACTGTTTGTTTTTAGTGTCTTCAATGGTCACTTACTACTGCTATCTAATTAGTATCTAATATTAATTAGTATTAGTATCACTGTCTCCTTCCATGTCAAGGTATTTTTCCACTGGAATTTAGGCATCAAGATTTCATTTTTTTTATAATGAATTACTTTTTATGAACACGGTAATTATCAGACTGTTCAAGTGAAGGAAGAATAGATCTGCTTTGCCAGGGGATTAGTAAAAGTTGGTTAAAATGAATAATAGAGTAAAGATCTTGCAAAGTGCATCAGTTAGAAGTAACCACTATTGTTCACGATGATGACTTTGTTCCTACTATCTTTCATAATTTGAGTACCATTTGTTTTGTGAGTATAA
>PVKH010021011.1:0-2500 GCA_004027955.1 Chaetophractus vellerosus | reverse complement strand
TGAGCCTCAGTTAGAGAAGGAATGAAAGGTCCGTTCTGCCTAGTGTTCTCAGTGGATTCTCAGTTGCAGCCCTCTCCACTGAAAACAGAAACACTTTTAATTCTGAGCATCTCCTTCCAATTTTCTGTTTTCACTGATAATGGCAGAAGGCAAAGCAATTTTGCATGGTTTTTTTCTGCCTTATTCTCCTCTTGTTTTCCTTACTTATCCCCACACTTAAGTTAATTTAACTTAAGTTTGAAAAACCTCAAATCAAATGAATTTTCTATTATCAACTACAAATAAACCTACAATATAAAATATAAATGTGGTTGTATTTGGGAATATAGTCGATTTTCTCTACTTTTACATGCTCTTTTGGCATTATTTAAGCTACTTTCTAGTGCATCACTGGAAGTGAATTAAAGGTACTTAAACTGTTTTAGGCAGGTCACAACTCTTTTTCCTTTGGCAGCAATGACAGAAAACCATTAGGGTAAGGCTAGATTGTAGCTTTTGTGCTGAAATCAAATATTCAGAAGGCAAAACATTTAGCACACTACTCTCTTTACCTCTGAGGCCATGCCTTAACTCGGAGGCCAAGTTCAGGTCCCTGCTAAAATGAACTTGCTGATCTTGATTCTGTCCCTCGTGATCATTTGTCCACGTTGAAAAACTGAATGCTAAACTTGAAATTTTTTAAACATAGAAAACCCTGGAATATGTTAAAAGAAATGTTTCCTTCTATCTAAAAGGAAAGCCTACCTTACTTATTGTAGGCCAGGAAGGGCCATGTTCAGATGCTCAGGGTGAAGGTTGTGGGGGGAGAGAGAAGTTAAAGCCCCATAGTAGGGGGAGGTATCAGAGAAAAGTGTTATTTAGTGAACCAAAATCAAATATTTTAAGAGATCAACAGTAGCAACGAACTAGGTAAGCTTAGTCTACCCATATGCCACAAAAGTAATGATATAATTCTGTGTGATTTTTATTTCACTCTTTTCAAGTTGAAAACGAGATGGCACCCCCAAAGGCCTGCACCCACTCACTGTGCCTGGCTGGGAGCTGAGAGCACTATGTCCACATTGGCTTACTTTCTTGTAAATGTGTATTGATTAACCATTTATTGAATTCCAAAATATCCCAGGTACTGTCTCTAAAAATGTTAGTGTGTCCCAAAGTTGATATTCAAACAAAAGAAAAAGATAAACTCACATGCAAATAGTTCTCTCACAGATACATATAATATTCTTGGGTTCTTGGGAGTCTCTACTCTAGGTCCAGTATCTAGCACTGTATTTCATGAGCGTCATTTTGTTTTGTCCTCACGGAAACCCTCGAAGGTAGGTAATACGAGCCTTCTCCCTAAAGGGAGCAGGGGAGCCAGATTTAGTGTTGGGTGCACTTAAATCTAAAGTCCTGCCTTGAGCCTGTCTTCTACATTTTAAAGGCTTCTCTTTTTAAGATGCTACATTTTACATTGCATATGAATGCTGCAAACATGATTGTTTTCTCCAGGCCCCCCTGTAATTTAAAATATACCAGGCAGTCTGGGCCTGTACACCTCCCAAATGTAGAGTCATTCACGATTATCCATGTTTGCACCTTCAACCAAGTTTTCCAGTTTTATCTCTTCTCTACCCAGTACCCACTCTGCATTCCAGGCAAACCTCACTACTCATTTGTGTGACCTGAGCATGCTTCGCTTTACTCTTTCTGGGCTTGGCTCAGAATCATTGGCACAGAATTCAACCAACAAACTCAGATATTCAGAAATATAACTTTATTTTCCTCCAATTTCATTTAGATTTGAAGCTCTCCTTTTTACTGGGATTGAGGGAAGTTAGTGAAAGCCAAGTAGCAATGACTGCATAATTCGCAGGGCCCAATGCAAAATGAAAAGGTAGTCCCTTGTTCAAAAATTATTAAGAATTCAAGATGGTGACATCCGAGTGTTAAGCCAAACCTGGGCTTATCTCAGCACGGAGTTCTATGCAGCTGCACAGGTCTCACACCCAGGAAGTCAGCCGTATAGTCAGTTTTGGTTCTCTCCCATCCCTGTGGTTGTCTAAGTTCTGGGGCCCTTACATAGTGCCAAGGAGGACGCATCTAATCCTTGGTATCTGCTTCCCATGCTGCTATCTGCTGAGACCATCATTCTTTCTAGACCTTGGTTATTGGTCTCTACAGGTTGCCTCATCCCCATCCATGAGGCTCTTCTGCTTTCTGCTCCAAGGCACAAGGAGAGGGCTTTGAGTCTGCATGAGACCTAAACACATCTGTGCTCTCAAACTCTTGAATCTATCTAAGGGTGTCATCTCCCCCCCTCACAGCTTGGCTTGGGGGGAACCCAAGACCCTATTTGTAAGGAACCATGGCAGTTATTGATTCCCTTGCTCCATTTGCTCCTCCTTGCAGCCTGGGGAATCCCTATCCAATCCCAGGTCCTCATCTTACATTTCTTCAATGCTCTGTGTCTTTTCCATTCCCCCTCAAGGCCCAAGCTATGGGCCCCCAAAACCCA